>VWZI01005762.1:289014-304706 GCA_013396835.1 Psilopogon haemacephalus | reverse complement strand
GAGGGAAAGCCCTAAACATTGCTCTAAAGAGCTATTTCAAGTTATTTATCACCATAATGGCAAACCAATCATTATTAATTGTACACCCCCATTGTCTTTCATGTACAACACAAGGCTGTGAGACATTATTAAAACAGGTTTAAAACGCTGCTGCTGGAGTGGTCCCCTCCTACCCATTCACCTTCTACAACCTTTTGGGAAGATGAAATGGAGTCAAGTGATTTTGTTGCTTTTCTGTCACTGTGAAGCTCGTTTTCCTGTTCTGCTGGGGATCCAGCATTCCTCTGAACTAGAAGCAGGCCGTAAGTGTTGCAAGCCATCTCTCATGAGGCTGTGGCAGATGTTGAAACTCCTTCTGAAGCTGGGCTGGAAACAACCAGAAACTCACACCAGAGAGCCCGTAAGATTGCTTCCTTCTGTATATTTAAAGATTTGATTTCCCCACGTGTCTAGGAAGCATCAGTCCAAGTCAAAAGGCAAGAAAACAACAGCGGACTTCCAAGCTTTTCCGTTCATGCATCAGCAAACAGCACTTTTGCTGAACCTGATTTTGTACATCATAGGTAGCTGTGGTTACAGTAATATGTCTTGAATGAAATGTGCCAACTGGAGGAAATTGTCAACTCATTATTGCGACTAACAGCTCAGGAACAAACGTTTCAAAGCAGGAGGCAATTTTCCAAACAAGGAGCATTCCTAGGGGGATTTTTATAGTTAAAATCAGTATGAAGTAGATGTGAAATAATTGTAGTGACAAAGGACACAGCTCTGCTCCGGCTGGAGTCGATGAAAACTCTCCATCTGATTTCTGTAGGGTCAGGATCATGCCCTTTGGGGAAACATACCTAGCACTGTTCTGTGCTCTGCAGTGTTACTCACAGGTGCCCAGGTATAACCCAGAGTTCAGGTCTGCCAATTTAAACTAGCCAATTAGATGGTCCATTGCTTGTGTGAATGCTGCATTCCTTTACTGGTCCAAACACGTTTCCAACCACAACCCCCACTGCTCACTGACTGTGACAGCTCTGGGCACAGATCTGAACTCTGCTGCCCAGTAATCCCAGTGACCAGACACTGCCTGACCTACTTTTAACTCTCCAGTGTTCTTTTAGAGATGCCTCTTCTCTTAGCATTGCTGATATTTGTGAGCACATCTTCATAGCTCCACAGAAAGCTACTCTAACGCTCATGTCCTTGTGAAAGTAGAGCAGACTGGGCTGTGTTTAGCTAGAAGGGGAAGGAGGAGGATGGGAGGAATGGGACTATGAAAGCTTTGAGTCAGTGTGAGACTGAAGATGTCTCTGGGGACATGGTGGATAGGAGTATTCAAGAAAGGCCAGACAGGAGAAGGAGCAGTGGCAGTCATGGGAATAAAGGACAACAGGGAGTTTACCATTGTCTGCATGCTGTTTGACACAATTAAAGAGACTTCTTTTTTATCTTCTGAAGGTTTGTATTCTCCTTGGTACAGCACAGAGCTACAGAACATTGGTCCAGAATGAGGACAAACAACAGCATGGGATTAGTCGGGGACACAGTATCTTATGCAAGGACTCCACAGCCGCCCTGGAAAATGGCAGATGTTAGAAGAAGGACTTTTTGAAGCACAAAATAGCAAGAACATTGCTGAGGCTAGAGAGATAGGGAATAGAAACCAAACCAAGGTCCAGCAGCTCTTTGCAATTCATTTGGAATTAAATAATAATAATTTTAAAAATCCTGTCTGTTCCCTTGGAGCCCTTGTCCCTCTGTTTGGCCTTTCTTAGGAGAGTGACTGTCTGCATAACAATGAGATAAGGAAGATGTAAGACACCAATTATATGATGAAATAACTTTTTTTTTTTTTTTTATTTAATAAAAAATAGTGGAACGAGCAACCTTAAGCCACTACAAAGAACAGCTTTCAAGCAGAGCAGGCAAAAAATGGATTTCTAGTTTCAATATCCATTTATAACAATCAAGAATTGTCTTCTGTAGGCTAAGACTGATGCTTCAGATTGCATCCATAGTTAAGAACATCTTCAAATAATCTTGGCCAGCAACCCGTATAATGGCCATTTGTATTCCACGAGTTGTGGAACAACCCAAAAAGTAAACAGGTGAATGATAGATGCTTTCCTTTCTCTCATTGAAGTAAAAAATAGATTATTTGTCCATTGCAAAGCCTGCAGCTGGTGCCTATCACAAAATTAGTCATGTTTCAGTGTTTCAACAGACAGGTTCCTCCGTTCAGATGCATGGCTTCAGCCTGTGCTGCTGCTCGAGGAATGCTCTCAGCACCAACAGCTTTCAGGCAGCCCTGCTCTATGGTCTATTTTTCACTGCATCACAACTGCCTGCAGTAGAAGTGAAGCTCCCCAAAAGCAGAACTGTTCCTGCCTTTGCTAAGAGAGAGCTGTCAGAGGCATTGAATCCTGGCAGCTGGACAAGCAGATTCTGGTATTCATCTAGGTGGAGGGATAGCAATTGTGGGATGGAAGAGAAAGAATTGTGGAAAGTTGTCCTTGTGGCCTTGCAGTTCCCGGAGAGCAAGGCTGGTCTCCCACAAAGTAGGTATTGGTGTCCCACAAAGCAGCAAACATACCAGAGAGTGATTTGACACAGACCAATGCATCCTTTTCTGGCAGAACTCAAACTGTGGTCAGAAGCTCCGATAAAGACCATATGTGTCTTTTCTAGTGAAACGGCAATTTCAACCAGTCTGCATCAGCAGAAATACTTCTGCCCTCTGAGGTAGAAGTGAAAGCACAATATTTCCAGGGGTATGCCTAAGGGAAGGCAGGTTTGAGATTACAGCCATACTATTAACAATAAAATTGGTGCCCTGCACTGCATTGCCTTCTCTTTTCCTGTACAGATGATTTTGTCCTTCTCCTCACCTTTCTGCACTCCTCCTCCTTTAGTGAGGCACTTGCCATAGCCAATTTTGCCCATGCTATGAGTTATCTCCAGGTTGTTTACAGAGAAACACCGAGGCAGCAGTGTCACGTAACATACAACAGGCTCATGCAACAGCTCACTTGCCAAATGATGAGGTTTCTTTTGCTTCTGTGGTCTCCTGCCTGGTTTTCTTGTGCCTACTCTCTTTGACAAACCTTTCCTAGAGCCAGTGTAAATCAATGAAATCATAAAACTATCTGGATTCCTTTAGGACTTTTTTTTTTTTCTTCCTGTCATTTTCCTTAGTTCAACTTCTGCAGGGTCCCTTTAACAGACAAGCCAGGCGAGTGAACATAGACCTCGCCTACAGGGCTGAGCAATCACATTGCCTGGTCCAACCTTCTAAAAAATTATCTTGAAACAAAATGACTGCAAAACCTCATTTGCAACTGCCATTTTTTGCTGAAGCCACTTCTGTTCTGGTACTGGTGTTACAGGAGATGCTTAATGCAGTGAGTTCCCAGGCCTTGGCACTGAGGGCAGGCAGTTGTACTCATACCATTTACAGGGATCACAAAATGAAAAGCATCAGCAGAGATGACTGTTCCTTTTATAGAACTATACACACACACCTGGACACATGATGGCTTGGTGAATGGCTGATAAAAGATGTTATGAAATAAAATGCAGATGAGGTTTTTTTTTTTTTCAGCTCAGGCGCCTGGCAGAAATAATGTGTGTGCTGTGGGAAATAAACAGCAGCTCTTCAAATTGTGTGCAGTAGAGTAGTCTGTGAGCATACTGGTTTTTTGACCCACAAAAGGACCAACAGTTACATCTGACCAGACTGAAAGAAATGGGGATGAAAAGCTTGACATTCAGCCAGTAAAGAAATCTGGTCTAACTATTCAGGAAAGGATCTATCTCTACAGTGTCCACATAGGCAGGCAAATGCAGTGAACATCCTTCTCCAGTAGGAACTGTTTAAAGGACTATTTGTTTCATGGAAGTTTTTCCCCAACCTCAACCTTTATTCCTTTTGGGCAGTTCTGCACCCCTAATCCTTTCATGTGCACTTCCAGTTCAAACAAATGTAGACAATAATGTCTGAGGTCATAAGCAGGGACTTAGACCCAGGATGTGACTGTACTTTGTTTCCTCCTGGAGGGTCCAAGCAGGGGCAACCTTATGGAGCAGTCTAAGGAATCTGCTCTTACTGAGGTAGGGCTTTCTGTGTCATGCTGTGGGTCTGTCCAAGGAACAAGAACTTAAAAAAGCCATAAATACAGTTTGTAGCCCTGTCTTGTGTTGTTTGGCTTATTTAACCAAGACAACACAACAACACAAACTCTTGTTTTTAGATAACTTAAAATGTCATGTAAAAAAAAAATTATTTCATTCTATTTGATCTGTCATTTCAAAGATAAAATTGAGTTTTTTCAGCTCAGAAGCATTTTGTTCTGTTTTTAAGCTTAGTGCTTTACTAAAACTGTTAAGAGAAGACACACCAAAGAGACAACTACATACCTTGAAAAAAGATTCTTTATGTGAAAATATTGATTTTACCCAATGTTCTTGCAGTAAGTGAACAAAGTTGTCCTGGTTGTATACAAGTAAACTCCTGGGTTGAACTTAACAACAACTAATCTAAAATGGAATAAATCATATTTCTTCTGGTAGTTTTGCTGGTGACTTAGATTACTTTTCACAACTGTGATGCCCCTATAGGTAGAACCAGGCCTCTTCCATTTAATGCGGTGGAAGGGCTGTTAAGTATTTCATACTTAAAGACTGTGAGCCGTAGGAAAGTTTGCAGTTGAGTATTGCTTTTCACTGAAGACATAATGTAATAAAGAAACCTATTTTCTTCAGATACTAATTAGACAGGTACATAATTGAACATCTTAAATAATGAAATAGATGCTCTGCAAAAGGCTAAAAATATCTGTCTATAAATTAGTCATTCAGCCTGTATTAATAAATAAGTTTTAGACGTTGGCTCACAATGATTTCTTTCTGTAATTTGACCACTGGTATGCACATTGCAAACACATCAGACTCCCCGTCCTACACACTGCTCAGCTGTGTTTCTTTGTGCTCCTGGATCACTGCGCCTTGCAGAGCTGGAGGGTTTTGTGTACGTCCTGAGAGTGATCAAATTCTTGCATGGATATCTTGCATCTTGGCATGCAGCCTTAAGCAGAAATGGCACACCATCATTTGATAATGGAGACAGGGGGCAAAATGGTACATAGTGAGGAGGAACATACTCTTTGGTAGGAGGGTTTGGGCAGAGGTAAGTTTGTGATAATTGTCATGCACATCTGGGAATATACACAGAACTTTTGAAAAAAAAAAATCATTTCCACCTGCCTGAAAGAATGAACAACTGGCTTTGTGACAACAGTTCTGTGCAGAGGAATAAGGTGGCTGTGTCTGTAGAAGATGAGTATGGAACTATGTGGCAAACCTTTCTAGGTGTTGACCTGTTTGGGTGCCACTAGGGCCAGGATTTGATGCTAAAAGCCATCTGTGAAATCTCAGCACTTGCCCTGTCATAGATGCATGGTGTTTTGGGGAAGCTAATCCCCTTTGCTGCTCCCTTTACCCTTGCAGAGTGAAGACTATGTGCATGCAACCTAGCAAATGAACTGCTGTGTGGACTCATTAACTGATATTCACACAGGACCAGAAAGAATTTATGCTCCAAAGGAGTGTTAGTGGTTATTCTTAGACAGGTTTCCTAATGAAATTAGACTCCCATGATCCCACTGTCTATGTGCTTTACTGTTGTACTCCCTTTAGCAAATATTGAAATGTCCGTTTTAAGCAAATTTGACACAGTAGTGGAGGCTCTAGGACATTGTGGTCCTGTAACTTCTGTGAAAAACAAGCAGATTAAGTGGAGGAAAGGCAAGCAAATTAGTGCTGCCACCGAAGGAAAGCCTGCAGATAGAGCTCAGCCAAGTAGCAGGCACTAGAGAATCCACTTAGGAAACAGACCATGGCCACTGGAAAAGCTGTGAACAAAGCTCGCAGTTTCTGAAACAAAGAAGTCATGCAAACTGTGTAAGCACCCTTGCACATGAGGGTGCTTGTTTAATTGGGTTAACTTAAATGACAAGGAAAGGGCAAATTGTTTTGGGAAGAAAAAACATCACCTCACTTCTTCACTGGCCTTTTGCCCTTTACTGAAGCCTTGCTCACACTAAATCTTTGTGAAGGTTCTGAAATATTTAGTTACTGCCTTTCCTTTTCTTCACGTTTTTTTTTCTGCGTATTTCTGGCCTGTGGCCACAATGGGAAACAGATTGCTGAACACAGCAAAAAAAAAAAGCTGTTCTCAAGGTACTTCCATGCCATCTGAAAGCTAGAAATGCTGTAAATCTTGAGCTAACCTGCTCTTGAAACCTTGAAACGTGCTGACGGTGCACTTCCCTAATCTGTGCTACCAGGTATAAGCGCTGACTGTTCCTGTATTAGCAGGTCTCATCTTACCAGGGCTGCCCTGCAGGTACCAAGGTAATAGTGCTGTTATGTGTGGTACCAAACAACTGTGACAGCATTCAGTGCTGCTGCTTTGCAACGTATAGTCCTAACATTAGCAAGACTCTCTGCTACAGTCTGTGCCCTGTCCTTGCCTCCATCTGTTTTATTCTCTACTGTTTCTCTTAGAGCTGAAGAGGCGCTTGCCGCTCACTAATTCAGCTTCGGGGATAGGAGGTGGACTTCTACTTCTTAGCATCCCACCTCAGAACAAAGAGGTGCAACAGAGTTGCTGCGTATGTAAAACCAGTGCAGCACCATGCCTGTGTTAGGAATATGTTTGGAAAAGTGTTTTATAATCCCATAGAGAGGCAAAGAAACCCCTGCGATGCTACTTTGTGTTGCAAACTATATCACCACGTCCCAGAACAAGGTGTCCTGGTTTCTCTGGGATAGAATCAGAGGCCAGAGTAATTTTGAGTCACCCAAGAGCTTAAGCTGGGAGGGACAAAAGCCAGGGCAACAGGCATGACCTAGCTCACAGGTGTATCTCAAACCATAAACTTCATGCTCATTATAAAAGGGGAAGTTTAGTACCACTGTTCTCAATTCTCACCATCCTTGGAGGGGTTTACTTACCATTCTGACCCTGAGAACTGGTTTCCCTTTTATCATGATTGCTGTACATTCACTGAGCTCACTATAGCTTTATGTTTGCTTTCAAATTAAGACTACTTTTGCTGTTTCACTAAATCTGTTGTCATCTCAACCCAGAGGTCTCCTCTCCTTTCCCAATCCCCCTTCTCAGCTGGGGAGGGGTCATTGGGTGATGAAGCAGCTGATACAGTTCAGCCTCAGATATGGGTCAAACACAGACATAGGTCTTTCCTTCTGATGGACAGCAGGATTGGTTGAGCTGAGGTAGAAAGAATTGTTCAACTTGTAATGCTTGTCCCTTCAAACCCTCCTAATCTTACGAATTCTAGCAATGTGTCATGGTTTTATTATATTACACTACTTGGTGATATCATATTGCTTTTTTATCAGTGTTATGAAACTTCCAAATAATACTGCCTAAGGAGTGCTGTTCGCTTATTCCTTCTGGTTGTTTTCTACGTCTTTGTCTTACTTTGATTTATATGTTCAAGATACAGGCTGTGCCTTTGCTAGGTTATTGTGATCCTCAGAATAACATATCCCTGATGACTGGCAGGATCTGAAAGAACTGCTGTAACACAGATAATGAACAATGTTTTTATTAAAACTCCCACAGAATTTCAAGCCAACTTTCAAGATCATGCCAATAAAGGTACTTTTAGATAAGTCTCAGAAAATCACTTCCCTCATACCTTGAACAGTTATCCATGATTAACGTAAATTGGATTATTGATTTCTATTTTTCAGACAGTACAACCAAAGGGAAAGGATGAATGCCTTTGCATCTATTTAATGAAAAACAGTGAACTGTTAGAGTGCAAACTGATTCCAAATATGTTTGCTAGAAGGAAAATCTTTTGTTCTAGGCTTTAGTCTTCTAGACAGCCTCATAAGAGAAAGACTGTGTAGTCTTTACTTGCACAGATAAGCTTGTATTAACAAGAGAGCTCTGTTGATTTCCTGGACAACAGCCTAGGGAAGTAAGTCCTGCCACTTCTACTGAGCACTTAGCAGATGTGTAAATAACAATAAACATAAACGAAGTGTGCATCACTCAGATGTGTACCATCTATTCATTTCGAGTGCCACTTGTTAATGCAAGTGTGCCAGCTGATCTCTGAGCAGAATATGCACAAGAACGACTGCTCAGCAACAGGAGAACAGCTCTGGAAGGAAGGGTAAAAAATGACACAGAAAACTATAAAGAGATTTCACCTCTTTGATGGTGGATGAGTCACAAACTGTTTATTGCATGCAGCAACCAGCAACAAACATCTTCAGAAAGCCACTTATGAAAAGTTGAGGTTTAGTTATTCCATCTCAGCTTGATTGTGCATCTTCACTGATCCTGGTGAATATTCTTTATGTCTGCAGCCCTTTAATGGACTGACTAAATAATTGATATTCTATTATTTGATTAATCCTGTAACTATGGTTCTACCCTGCTGATGAAGTGTCCCTGTACATGGACACTTCCTGTCTCAAGTCACTAGCTTTCTAGAGAAGCAGACAAAGGACAGGATGTGGGCACTTTATTTTCCCCGCTCTGGAAATGAATAATTGGACATGAGCAATGAATTTTCTTTCCAGAGGTTACCAAGGAAGCCTGTGTCACAGACAGCAACTAGTTTTGTGCTTCCTGGTTTCCCAAATTACAACTTTAAATATCCCTTTCTCTCAGGTTAATGTAAAACATTTATCAATTAGTGATGACAGTGAAACCATGGAGTGATGGTACATAGGACAGTGCATGAATGGGGATTTGTAGTAGGGCACAAACCTAAACCATACATGTAACTACATAATTTCTGACTACAAAATTGCTTTCTTTCTGCCAAGGAAAGATGTATGCCTGCTTTTTTCTTTACAATATTTTAGTAAATTTGCCTTGAAAGGTTACATCTAACCTCTGAAGGATATGTGTTAATATCTACTACCCAAGCCTGTTTCCCTTTGGGTTGACATAAGGCTGAGTGAAATATATTAATTCAGGTAAATGCTGAAGCTCATGACAGTAAAATTCGCTGCTCACTCTTGCCTGTCCCTGAACTTTTAGAGAGTGTTCCAAAGAAGGGAGAAGACAATGGAAAAGTTCTCATCACATAATCTTCAGCGTCTGAAAAAAAAATTTAAAAAAATAGGAAGAGCACTTGTGCCAAACATGCTGTGAGTTTTAACATAATTTAAGTTATGCAGAATCAATATGCTGTCATCTGTGGATATGAGCATGTCTCAAGGACAGCTTCATTTCCAGAGACGAGGGGTGACGGTAGTTGGGAAACACATGCTGAGGGTTGGAATTCACCCAGGAGAGCCTGTTGTACATATGAATAGAACAAAAGTCCAGTAGGTGAAGGATCTAGCAGGTGAGAATCCTCACAAACTGAATTGCTTTAACCAAGTTTTGTTAAGAAACTTGGTTTTGGTCTATTCCTTCCTACAATCTTCATGATTTCATTATAAGTATATTTCATGGCAAACATTATTTCTAAGTGTTATGCTGTATTATACACAGCAGGCTCATTCTGATCTGGTGATTTGTTTAAAAAACACAATGTACTCAGAAGAACTAGATTCTTGTAGGCATGGCATGAGCATCAACCAGTGCTGGCTCTTGGTCTGTTGTAAATGTGTTGTTACTCCTTGCTGCTTGCAGGACAATACAAGTTCTTACCAGCAGCAGAGTTGGAATAAAGGGTGCTTGCTCACCATTTGTATTTCCAGATGTCAGAACAACATGTTTTTTTTTTTTTCTCTTGTTGTTATTTTGGTCTTCCCTTCCTTCCTTCTTTTTCTATCTTTCCTTTTCCTAGAAAAAAAAAACAACAAAACAACAACAACAAAACAAACCCAAACCTAAGCCACGACCTCAACAACTCTTGCTTGAAAGTATTTTAAATAACATTGGATTTACTTACAGGAGCATTATAGAATCATAGAATCATAGAATGGTTTAGGTTGGAAGAGATCACAAAGATCATCTAGTTCCACCTCCCTGCCATAGGCAGGGATACCTCCCACTAGAACAGGTCACTCAAGGCATTAGCCAACCTGGCCTTGAACACCTCCAGGGAGGGAGGAGACACAACCTCCCTGGGCAAGCTGTTCCAATGTTTCACCACCCTCACTGTAAAGAACTTCTTCCTAACATCCCATTTAAATCTCCCCTCTGCCAGTTTAAACCCATTACCCCTTGTCCTGTCATTAGAAAACCTTGTAAATAGTTCCTCCTCAGCCTTTTTGTAGGCCCTCTTCAGATTCTGGAATGCCACTACAAGGTCTCCTCTAAGCTTTCACTTCTCCAGGCTGAAGACCCCCAACTCTCGTAGCCTGTCCTCATAGCAGAGATGCTCCAGTCCTCTGATCATCTTTGTGGCCCTCCTCTGGACCCACTCCAACAGTGTGACATTCTTCCTGTGCTGGGGGCTCCAGAACTGTACACAGTACTCCAGGTGGGGTCTCACAAGAGCAAAGGCAGAGAATCTCCTCTCTTGCCCTGCTGGCCACACTTCTCTTGATGCAGCCCAGGACACAGTTGCTGTCTGGGCTGCCCCCCACACACACTGACAGCTCATGTTGAGTTTTTTGTCAACTAAGATGGCCAGGTCCTTTTCCTCAGAGCTGCCCTCCAGCCATTCGCCACCCAGCCTGGATTTGTGCTTGGGATTGCACCAACCTGTGACTTTTTGAAAGAAAACAAGGGAAAATGAAATAATAACATCAGAGACTATGAGGTGCTGGCAGCTTGTCATCTCTTTCCTATGGTCATGGAAAGCAGCTATGATGCCAAACATTTTCTGTTTTTTTCTGAGCTCTATTCTAATAACATATATTCAATGCAGATGATAAGGCTGCTTTATAATTGAAAGGAATCTGGAGCATTCATAAGTTTGAGTTTGGATAAAATAACATGGAGTATATATGTCAGGAATTTGGTTGGAAGAGACAAAGAAAATGGCAATGTTCTCGATCATTTTACCTCATCTGGTCCACTAAGAATGGTTTTCAAGGAAAATGAGGACACAACATATACTAGTAAGTCTGTGATCTTAATGAGTAATTGCCAGCTTTAAGGACATGGGGGTTGATAGCATTTTGTACAGTGATGATGCTGTCGCCCTGTGTTCCCTTACTGTTCTTCTTATCTGTTATCTGTTCTTCACAAAAGTAAAGGCAATTGAAGAGGTTAACTTTGTCCCACAAAAATCACTGTGTTAAACTATGATTCCAGTAGTCAGCAGATGGACTTTCCCTTCCATTTTAACTAAATTCAAATTGATTGCCCTTTAATATGCAAAATATTTTTTCATTAGTTGTGTTTTTTTGGACAACAGCTTTGCCTGTCATGTTTGCAGATCGAAGTCACCTTCTTGCTGCATTTCCCCTCCTTCAGACCATAGATTTCTGTCCAAAGCAGTGTGCAGCACCACCACTCCACTATCACAACCACTGCCTGACTCCATGAGTTAAAGCTCAGAGAACTTGCATTTGCACCCATGTCAAACTTCTGATGGTTACATAGTGCTTTGCTCCTCATCACAATGATGCAGGCTGGGGTTATACACATCTTAGAATGCTGTGAGCAGCAGAGTAGCCCTCCTGTTCAGCAAAAAAATTGGTATCTTTGCTTTTCATTGCCTTTCTGGAATGATATAAGGTTGAGGGGAATTCAAGCCTGCTGTAGGTTGATGTTTGCCAATTCAGAATGGATAAGGTTGAACCTGAAATTCAGACTCTAAAATATAGCTGATACAATAATCCATAAGAAAGCCTTGGAGCATTTGAGAGAGGTTTGAGTTCTGACCAAGCTATAAAGAAAAATGAGTCAAAGTAGTTCATGTGGGTGGCTCACAGAAGCACCACAAAATCTTTCCAAGATGAGCAAAAGCTCAGGCAGCAACTTCCAATCCAAGCCAGCAGTTCAGCTGTACCCACAGCCCTCTTTAGTCAGTGCCTAGTACCACCATTGTTGGTGTGAGCTTTTGCTGGGAGGCTCTCCTATACAGGCAGAACTTGCTTGTAGGAGAAATGTCTTCCTATTTCTATCCCTATGATTACATTTGTAGCCTGTGACCTGTACCAAGAATTATTTTCTCCTCCTTTCTTCACTCTACCTGTTGTAACTGAAGAAGGTGGTACTATTCAGACAAGTCTTGGATCTTCTAAAAATCAGTAAAATACTCACCTCTGAGATGCCTTTGACAATCATCCTCTGATATGCATTGCCTGATTTTGTTATGGTGAAGAATTACTACGCAATTTTTATTTCCCTATATCCATGACACTATATATTTTAATATGGTGTCATTTCTTATTTGTTTCCTCCCTGAATTAAACTTTCTTCATATTTCCCACTTGCTTTATACAGCTTTTTCTCCACTTTAAACAGCCTTAATGATAGAGAAAAGCACTGACAACATCGTACAAGACTCCTGTGAGACCTCATCTGCAGTACTTTATGTAACTTCTGATTGGGAACTGACAGACTCTTGCACTGGTGAATAGAGAAAAGGAATATTATTATGCGAGAGAAAAAGACAAGATCTGGGATTGTTTAGCTCCATGAACAAGAGCCTGAGAGTGGATACAACTGCTCTCTCTGCACCAGGGGGTTAAACACTAGCAAGGAAAAAAGAACTTTCTATGCAGCAGCTGGTATAGGCATAAGAATCACATGGGTGTAGGCTTGATATGGATGTATTAAGCCTCAGAGCTGTGAGAATGTCCCTAATGGTTACAGTGGTGAAGTTCTGTAACTGTCATCCTATCAGAGCAAGGAAGGACTAACTGCTTCCAGGATGGAACTTGATAATTTTGTGGAGACGGTAAGCGTGGTGTGGTGACTGAGGTAGTGAAGGACTGAATTTGCAGAATTTAGAGGTTAGTTTCAGTTTCTCTGTCTTGGGGGTTCCAAGTCCAGATTGTAAGTTTAGATATCTAGAATGCTTAAGCATTTTGTCTGCCATTATATCCCACAGATAATGGAGAAAAATTGAGCTCAGCCAAAAGTGGATACCAGCATTTGATCAGTCCTCACTAACTGCATTGAATAGACACCTCAGTTAGAATCATCATAGAATGGTTTAGGTTGGAAGAGACCTCAAAGATCATCCAGTTCCAAGCCCCTGCCATAGGCAGGGACACCTCCCACTAGATCAGGATGCTCAAGACCTCATCCAGCCTGGCCTTGAACACCTCCAGGGAGGGAGCAGACACAACCTCCCTGAACAACCTGTTCCAGTGCCTCGCCACCCTCACTGTGAAGAACTTCCTCCTAACATCCCGTTCAAATCTCCCCTCTGCCAGTTTGAACCCATTACCCCTTTTCCTGTCATTACAGTTTAGGTGTTACTGCTAGAATCTCATTGTACTTTGAGTTAATTAATTACACAGGCCACAGGGGCTTGCCTTAGCTGGCTGAAAAAAAAATAAATCTTGTCCCATCTAAGATGCCAGTGAGAAATCTGCAGAGGCCGGCAAACACAGCACAGCACCTGCAGAAGATCTGCTCTCTTATAAAGGAGTATCCTGAGATTCAGCAGACATGAAGCCATCTTAGAAAGCACAAGGGGCCTATATTTAAGCTATTAAATAGAACCCCAGACAGGAGGGAGAAATGAATCAGTAGTCATAATGTTGACAGCATTTGTCTCCTCTCTGATTTTCTGTTATATTTGTTTCACTTAGCTACAGCAGTTACATATTTCAGAACAGATTCTGGAATATTGAAAAGCAAACAGAATTATGAGTATTTAAACTAAAAAAGAAATCTACTAAGAGTGCAACTCTCCTTCCCAAGTAAAAGCTTCCATGAGCAATGGGCACGTGAATTCCCTCTGTAACAGCCCCAGTCCTTCTGCTGATTTTCCACTAGTGTTCTCATCACAGTAAACTGAGCATTTAAGATTTACCACCAGGCTTCTCAAAGGCACCAGCTAGTTTCTTCTTAGCCAGTAGAAGTCTTTTCATAATGAAGGGCAAGAAAGAACTTTAAAGAAGGGCAAACAGCACCAAAAGGTAAAGTGCCGGTTCGCCGCAGGATCCCAGTTGCCAACCATTATTAATACACTCATTTCTCGATTTGTCTTTGGGGCTTTCCTTGCACAGTGACGTTAGAAGTCTTGGCAGATGTTAAAAGTAAACACATTCTGCCGTATTCTTTGCTTCTCTGTAGGGAAGGAAGGTGTGGTGTGACTGATCACCGCATTGCAACTTCTTGATAAAAACAATCAGTGTCACCAAGGCACACAGAAGGAAAGAAACCCAAGCCAGACTGCAGCTTCTTGAGGGAATAAGAAGGGAAACAGAATAAAATAGAAAATTTAAGAAGAGACAAGAGATTATGCAAATACGAGCTGTGAATAACATCCTGGAAGTGCAACACCTCCAGAGATAACTTGCCACCTGCATTTCCCTAACGGGCACCTCCAAGTCAGTAAGAAAAACGGAGCAGCTTTTAAACAAAAAGGTAAAGGGAAGAAAGAATAATAATCAGACTAAGCGTTCTTTAATTCTAGCCACGTTAAACTCTAAATGCTGCCAAAAAGCTGGTAATAAAATTTAATTCTTTCTGAGAACATGGCGATCAGTCATCCAACCAAGTATCAAAGTCTCCTGGGAGTGTTTCTTCCATCGTGGGGCTTCAGTAGACTTGACCCTCTCAGCATTTCATATTTCATAACTGAACTCAGTGTCCCTCACGCTTTTAACATCTTCCTGGATTAAAAGAGAGCATTAATCACTCTCGCCTCAGAGCAGCGCTGAAGTGAGAAGCAGAACACCAGGCGCAGTTTCAGAGAGGCCTGGAGGATTAAGGTGATCAGTGTCTTGGTGAGTGCCTTAGTATGTGTTTGGGCCTCTGTCACAAATGAACAAACAAACTAAAACTCCACTCAGGCATGTTACAGACCCCAGTGTATTGCTCCGATATATGTGATCGAGGGAGGTGATTCTCCCCCTCTCCTCTGCCCTGGTGAGACCCCACTTTGAGTACTGCGTCCAGTTCTGGAGCCTCTATTACAAGAGGGATGTGGACATGCTGGAGCATGTCCAGAGCAGGGCCATGAGGATGATCAGAGGGCTGCAGCACCTCTGCTATGAGGAGAGACTGAAAGAGTTGGGGATGTTCTGTTTGGAGAAGAGGAGGCTCTGAGGTGACCTTATTGTGGCCTTCCAGTATCTGAAGGGGGCCTACAGAAAAGCTGGGGAGGGACTTTTTAGGCTATAAAGTAGCGACAGGATTAGGGGGAATGGAACAAAGCTGGAGGTGGGGAGATTCAGATTGGATGTGAGGAGGAAGTTCTTCAGCATGAGAGTGGTGAGACCCTGGAATGGGTTGCCCAGGGAGGTGTTTGGGGCCACATCCCTGGAGGTGTTTAAGGCCAGGCTGGATGAGGCTCTGGCCAGCCTGATCTAGGGTAGAGTGTGCCTGGGCATGGCAGGGGGGTTGGAACTAGATGATCCTTGACCCATTCTATGATTCTATGATCTACCACCACCTTAATAGTTTCACACCAGAGCCGGTGGCATGCAATTAAGAATCACGCTGCTGTGGCCTTATCTCTGAAGGAAAACAAAACAAAAAACAAAAAAAATCCCCCCCCCCCCCCCAAATCCCAAAACCCCAGTCCTTTTTAACTCGGTGCTTTGTTATGATTTTTTTTTTTTTT
>VWZI01005762.1:244252-288517 GCA_013396835.1 Psilopogon haemacephalus | reverse complement strand
AGCGGGGCGGGGGGGCGGAGGGGGGGGTTGTCCCTTCCGCTTTTCTGCAAGGAGACGCGGGGCCGATGGAGCGAGAAGCGGACAAAGGCGGTGGCCGGGGCTGGTTGCCGGAGAGGGGTGCCTGGCTGAAATCCTTCACAGCGCCAGGACACAAAACCTCCTAAATCTTCATTGGAAAGTCATTAGAAATCTGTCGGAGGGGCCGGGTGCAGATTGCCGGGGGAGGGGACTCAAAAGCCCCTCTGGGCTCCACAATACCTGAAATGAGCTGGAAGGGATGGGGTGGGGCTGGGAAGCAGATTTCCTCCATAACTAAAGGCCCCTTTCAGCCTGCTTTGCAACAGTTTTACGATGTGTTAGAATTTACATTCACGTGTTGTTAACTATTCTTCGGCGCAATGCTACGTTTTATCTGTCTGACCTCAACCTTTGCCATATGCTGGTGCAAACTGTTCAACTTAAGCCCGGGCGAATTGAAGAAAAGGAGGGGGAGGGAAAAGGAGAAAAAAAAAAATTGGAGCACGGGAGGAAAGGAGGGTCCCAAAAGCACGTTGCTGGGTAGCCTCTGTTGTTGCTCTTGACGGCTACCTTCCTCTCGGTTTTCCATGGAAACGTTTTGAAAGCCAATTGAAAAAAAAAAAAAAAAAAAAAAAAAAAAAAAAAAAAAAAAAAAAAGAAAAAAAAAGAAAGAAAAGAAGAAGAAGAAGAAAAAAAGAATAAGATCCATGCTGATAAATGAATAGTGGTTCAGAACATGCCAGCTCTTCACTAATTGTCCGCTTTACACATGCTCCTTCATGTCTGGTGATTCCTTTTACATTGTGGAGTGACAGCAATGAAACTTCATTATACTGCATTAAGGAGAGGCGTATGGAATGTATTTGAAACTGATCAGAATGAGTTTTGTAAGGTTTTTATTTCTTTTGTTCCAATTTCCTGATAGCTTTCTCAGCCCAGTTCATTTGGAAGAATGAGAGATGGAGATTATGGAAGAAGAGTGATAATGTTGTGAGACGGATTGGTAATTTATACTGAGAAACACCTTTTGGTGCTCTAGAAGATGTGCCTGGGTAACTTTCAAATTCAACCCTATTTCACTGAGGGACCCGTGTTGTGGCATTGCCCCATTCTTGCTATTTGATTCCCCTGAAAACTGTGGCCATGGACCTGTCTCTGCATTTTGCCTTTGGTACCAAAATGTGGTCAGATGTTTCCCACTTTTGTGTTTTGAGTGGACTAAGCAATTCAAAATGCACTTTCTAATATCTTGTATGATGGATTTTCATGGAATAGTCGTTATTTCTGTACTGAGAAGCATGAGTTTTCCTTCACTCCACAGATGGCTCTGGAGGCATCTCTAAGGCTGATGGCACTGAGGAAACCTGTCTTCAGCTCAGCCTCTTGAATGGTCTTGGACTAGTCCATAATGGAGGATGACTCCAAAGGTGTTGTAATGTTGTCATACCCAGTAGCAGGATGGTTTTGGGATCAAAAGACTTGAGTAGCCCTGGTTTAACTGTGAAGCCCATGTCTGAAGAAAGTGTTTTAGCACATCCATGGAGATTGTGGTGGTTTTGCAGTTGCCTGCCCCCCCACCTTTTTATATAAACCCTGGCTAGGACTCAGAACACTGGAAGTTGATAAATGAAGCTTTATATTTACAGCTTTGCACAATATACAAGCAGATATTTACAATGTATAACAAGTATTTACAAATATATTCAATAAAAAGGTAATACAGAAGCACCACACCCCTCCCAGAGACCAAAATCCCCAAGAAGGTTTACCAACCACCCCCTACCACCTTTCCCCCCTTCCCCAATCTTATCTCACCACCTGTTGATGCTGCAGATAAGATGAGGTAGATCAGCCAGGGGGATTAGTAGTAGGGAAGAAGTTAGTAGAATTAGCTACCAAGGCAGAGACAAAGGAGACTATGCAAAGAGCAGCTACAGCCAGAGTGGTCAGAAACCATCTGACTATCTGTGTTTGGGTTACACTTTTAAAAACAACTTTTTTTTTTCTTTCTCAGTAAAGGTATGGGTGAAGTGACATACTGTGTTTTCCTCTCTCAGCCAATAGTCTAATTTCTTCAATTAGTTCAAACCAGCACAGAGATTTTTATGAGAAGGCTTTGAATGATTAAGGATATTAGATTATTTAGGAGCTAGGCAAGTCCTTGGTGGGTCAACTGGTAGAACTTAGGTTCCTGGAAGGCCTCCAGCTCCTTTTGTAAATCTCACTGTTACTTTGTAAGTGTTCCTCTGGAAAGCCAAAGTGGCCTTGGGGGCATTCAGGTAAGAGAACTCTTATATCTAGGCAAGGCTCATGTACCCACTGTAATAATGAATCCCCAAATGAAGAACTTAATTATGTATATTAGAGTTATGAGCTGATACAGCCCATCAGTAGTCTCCACGCAGGACCAATCTTTGCTGTAGCCTCTTGTGGTATATATTGCTGCATTTTATGGTATGTGGCATGACTCTTGGGGAAATAAAAATCATAGTTACTTTCTGTAAAGCCCTGCCAGCCCATTTTGCATTTTTATAAGTAATTTCCATTCTGCTTTGGTCTGTTGCACATGATATTTTGAAACAGTGGGAAAGAGTTAAGGAAAATGAAGACCATTATCAATGTTTTATTTGTCACAGCTGAAAAACTGCATTTATAGGTCAGTCCATTGCAGTCCATTCATTGATTTCAGTACTCAAAGCCCTTCAGGGAGTGTCTAAAACCCAGTGATGTTTCAGAGTGCTAAGTTTTGTGTTTCATTTCTGATAAAACAGAAAGATGTGTCAAAGCTGTGTAACAGTCTCTGGATCTGATTTACCACTGCATGCTTCCAGTCTCGGCTAGTGCTAACTCCAGTGATTTCATTGAAGTGGAGCTGTACGGTATTGATTTAATTCTTATGTCAATGTGACCCTCCGGAGATGTACTTCCCTGCTCTTATTCCCACTGACTTCAGTTCAGGAACATAATCAGTATCATAATTAGGAATGATGACCTGATTCAGTCAGGCATAAATACAAGCCAGTCTTAAAGTTTCTCAGTAATGCTACTGTCTGTACTTGGGCTACTTTTTTCCTTAAATTTGGCTGTGTGCTTACATCCCTTGAGGATGTATTTAGGTTCCCTCTTGAATTCCGCAAAGGTGGAAGCCTTTTGACTGGCTATAAAAACCTTTGGATCAGGTCCATAAATAGAAGATACTTAGTAGATTTAAGCAAGCTCAGGAGCTAACTGGTGATTTCACTTCTATCCCCATCTATCCAGTTCCATTTACTTCAGTCAGATTTTGTGTTTGTGGTTGGAATGGATAGAAATTAAACAAAGTCCCTTTCGGAGTACATTCATGGTATTGTCTACAAACCTACTACTTTCAGAAAGCAAAGTAGAGGCTATGAGGATGATGAAGGGACTGAAACATGTCTGATGAGGCAAGGCTAAGAGACCTGAGGCTATTTAGTCTGGAGAAGACTGAAAGATCTTCTTAGTGTTTATAAATATCTGAAGGGTGGGTGTCAAGAAGAAGGTACTAGTCTCTTTTCAGTGGTGTCCACTGATAGGACAAAGGGCAATGGATACAACTTGGAACACAGACATTTCCACCTCAACATAAGGTAAAGCCTCTTTACTGTAAGGGTGATGTAGCCCTGGAGCAGGCTGCCCAGAGAGGTTGTGGGGTCTCCTTCTCTGGTGACCTTGAAGATCCATCTGGATGCGTTCCTGTGGGACTTGCCCTAGATGATCCTGCTTTGGCAGAGAGATTAGACTCAACAGAGGTCCCTTCCAACCCCCAACATTCTGTGATTCTTCCAATTACGTTGTCTGTTCTAGCTGCCACTTACATACCTAGTTCCTCAAAAAGCACACCTAGCAGGGTTCAAATATTTTTGTTTACTTGCATTCTTCCGGCAGAAAACCTGTCAAACTCCAATACTGGTTGTGGGCTTCATGGGAGGGAACTTGGCTTGGAATTAAATACCCTGGAAATGGCCAGGATCAAAGAATGAGTAAAATCTGTAACTGAAGTGCAAAGGTAATTATAACCATTATAAAAAAATGTCATGTAAAAACAATAGGGTGAAATTGACGTTCATGTTAAGATATTCACATTAAAATGTGAATTTTTCTAACAGCATTAAGAGATTTTGAAACCAGCCAATGTATAAAAAATTGAATAATTAGCGTATTTATGATCAATATTTATATTCAAGTGAAAGTGAAGTAAACCAAGACAATGACGGTTAGAAATTCATGTGTTGTAATTTGATTTGAACAGTCAACACTGGTAAAAAGCCTGTTTACTATAAGATTACTTTCTGATTCAGCATTGCCATATAAACGTACATCTGTTACTCTTCATCTGAATGCAAAAATTACCTCTAATCTAATTAAAAATAGAATAAAAGCTGGAGCTTGATGTCCTTTGGAAGTCCTCAAACTTATTAAAGCTAAAAGTAATTCAACAAATTTAAAGAATTCATTGAATTAATTAATCAGGGGATGGATTCTGGCTGAAAAGATAACTTTGAGGAATAAGAACTCTAATGCAACACCAACAGTATTCTTATTGCTTGGTGACATTTAATAAGTACCTAGGATATACCTAAGTTACCTTAGAAACAGCTAATTTGACCTATGTTGCCTTTGAAATAGCTAATTTGAGTCGTGCTAGCTGGTAGCTGCAGCAGTGCTGGTCTCAGTGTGGATTGATTCATCATTCTTATACTGCAGGGGACTACTACCTTCTGCAGTTAGACTGCTGGCACTTCAGACTAGCTTAGATCTACTGATAATCCCTCTAAGGAGCAGGTGACAGGAAGAGAATGTAAATTCAGGTAGGCTGATTTGTTGCTTGCCTGGCCCTGCATTCCTTCCCTTGCAGATCTTTAAACTGACCTGAAAAGTGCTTGCATCAGAATTTCCCTTCCAACACAGTATAAGCATTATTTCTCTTAAGTACAGTATATTGGCTCTGAAAAATGAGTCCCTCATTATAGCTATAACCTGGGTATTTTTAATTTTTTTTTAACTTGCCCCCAACACAAGAAGGACATGGAACCATTGGAGCGAGTCCAGAGAAGGGCCATGAAGATGATTAGAGGGAACCTCTGCTATGAGGACAGGCTGAGAGAGTTGGGGCTTTTCAGCCTGGAGAAGAGAAGGCTTCCAGGAGATCTCATAGTAGCCTTCCAGTATCTGAAGGGGGCCTACAGGAGGGCTGGGGAGGGACAATTCGCAAGTTCTTGCTATGACAGGAAAAGGGGGAATGGGTTTAAACTGGCAGAGCAGAGATTTAAACGAGATGTTAGGAAGAAATTCTTCACAGTGAGCGTGGTGAGGCACTGGAACAGGTTGCCCAGGGAGGTTGTGTCTGCTTCCTCCCTGGATGTGTTCAAGGCCAGGCTGGATGAGGTCTTGAGCAACCTGATCTAGTGGGAGATGTCCCTGCCTATGGGGGGGGTTGGAACTGGATGATCTTTAAGGTCTCTTCCAACCTAAACCATTCTATGATTCTATAATTATATGAATTCACAAGTTCTTGCTATGACAGGAAAAGGGGGAATGGGTTTAAACTGTCAGAGGGGAAATTTAAACGAGATGTTAGGAGGAAGTTCTTTACAGTGAGGGTGGTGAGACACTGGAACGGGTTTCCCAGGGAGGATGTGGCTGCTCCTTCCCTGGAGGTGTTCAAGGCCAGGCTGGATGAGGTCTTGAGCAACCTGATCTAGTGGGAGATGTCCCTGCCTATGGGGGGGGTTGGAACTGGATGATCTTTAAGGTCTCTTCCAACCTAAACCATTCTATGATTCTATGATTCCTTTCTACTGTAGTAATCCTTTGCTTCGAGAAAACTCAGCTCTACAAACACAGTCCTGAGGTACTTTTGTTCCTGAAAGATTATGAAAACAAACACAAGCATATGTCAGGGGACAGTGAAACTTTTAAAATGTTACACCTTATGATATATGACTAACTCAGACAGATTCAAAATTAGTAGTCTTAAGTATTTATGTAACAATTTGTCTTCTTACCAATGGTCTCTATTTTCTATAACTAAAAAAAGACATTGATTTGTCTTTTTACTGTGTAGATGACTGAATGCAGAATAATAAATATAATATTTAGGTTTGGTCTTGTAGTAAATCTTGCTGAATTGCTTTGCAAATTCCAGGTGCGATTTACCCATATGAGTGGCTGCTTTGCAAACCTCTTCCACTTCAGCAACGTTGAGCGCCTTGACATAGTTCCGCAGATAAATTATTTATCATTAATATTAGATTGTCTTTCTGGAAAAACTCAAAGGAGACAGGTCTGATATTACAGGGGCAACTTCCAAAGAATTCAGGTCCAATTGTTTAAATATATATCATAGGATTCATCTTACTTGCCTCTAGAAATCTGCAGTTTAAATGATGTCTATTTCTGAGCTGGTCACCTCTGACTCCTGTTATAATCAGCAGAAAGAAACTGGCACTGCCAAAGGACATGTCTTAGACACCTTGCTGTATGAGACATGACTCACCCAACTGAAAGTGCTTAACTCTTCCTACTCACTAGGATAACCTGGAGCAAAGAGCTCAGACTAGACACCTTGGATTTAGACATTCGGTGTTGAAGGGGATAAATCCTGTTCTTATTATCACAGGATCACAGGATGTTAGGAGTTGAAAGGGACCCAAGGAGATAATTGAGTCCAACCCTCCTGCCAGAGCAGGACCATACAATGTAGCACAGACCACAGAGAAACACATCCAGACAGGTCTTGAAAGTCTCCAGAGAAGGAGGCCCCACAACCTCTCTGGAGAGCCTGTTCCAGTGCCCTGTGACACTTACAGTAAAGAAGTTGCCCCTTGTGTTGAGGTGGAACCTCTTGTGCTGCAGCTTAGAGCCATTGATCCTTATTCTATTCCAGGGAGCAAGTGAGCAGAGCCTGTCCCCCAACTCCCGACCCCCAGACCTCAGATATTTATAAATATTTATTAAATCCCCTCTCAGCCTTCTCTTCTCCAGACTAAAAAGTCACAGGTCTCTCAGCCTCTCCTCATAAGGGATGTGCTACTGTTCCCTAATCATCCTCATAGCCCTCTGCTGGACCCTCTCCAGTAGATCCCTGTCCCTCTTAAACTGGGGACCCCAAAACTGAAGGCAGTCTTCAAGATGGGGTCTCATCAGAGTAGAGGGGGAGGAGAACCTCCCTTGATCTGCTGGACACACTTTTCCTAATATACCCCAGGATCCCTTCTCGGCCACAAGGGCACATTGCTGTCCCATGGATAACTTGTTATACACCAGAACTCCCAGGTCCCTCTCCACAGGACTGCTCTCCAGCAGATCACCTCCCAGCCTGTACTGGTGCAGTTTATTATTCCTCCCCAGGTGCAGGACTCTGCATGTGTACTTGTTGAAACACATTTGGTTTCTCTGTGCCTAGCTCTCCAATATGTCCAGGTCTTGCTGGATGGCTGCACAGACTTCAGCTGTAGTATGTAGATACTTAGCATGTAGGGGAGATTGTTCAACCTAAAGAAGTCTCTGGGGCGACCTTATTGCAGCCTTTCAATACTTAAAGGGGCCTACAAGAAAGATGGGGACAATCTTTTTAGCAGGGCCTGCTATGACATGATAAGGAGTTTTAAACCATAAGAGGGTAGATTTAGACTAGATATATGGAAGAAATTTTTCACTATGAGGATGATGAAACACTTGGCACAGGCTGTCCAGAGAGGTGGTGAATACCCCACCCCTGGAAATATTCAAGGTCAAGTTGGATGTGGCTCTAAGTAGCCTGTTCTAGTTAAAAATGTCCCTGCTCACTGCAAAGGGGTTGGATTAGATGACCTTTAAAGGTCCCTTTCAACCCAAAATGTTGTATGATTGATTTTGTGATTCTATGGTGCTGCTATTGAAAAATTACAGGTAATATTAATGGAAAAGTTGCGGCTGATTTGCATGAGAAATGTGATCCTTCAACCTCATGGGACTACTCACATTAATAGGAGCCATGTGGATATTTCACTACTCACAGCATCTAAGCCACACTTACTGCTGTTTAATTAAAAATAAAAGTCTCTATTGATTTTAGCTGGTGTCATATTAGGATACTACTGCAGATCCTTCTTCATTATAATCCCTTGTGTATCAGAATGAGTTTTCTAGCTTGACACTTACTTTTCGTGTCACAACATGTATGGTAAGATTTAGCAGCCTACACTGCAGCCATGGAGTGCAGGTGTAAACAGAAGGCAGTTTTATCAGTAGCTCTATGGAGTACTGTGGCAGGTACTCTGTGTGCAGCTGGGGGCCACACTGCTGCAGGCTCTGTGGCTGAGATGAGATCTTTAGTTTGCAGGATGTGGTTGCTCACTTGTGCTTCTTGCATTGTACAGCTACTGCTCTCCCATTGCTGTCTGCTCTTCAGTAGCCCCTCTGGCTGCAGTAAAGACAGCAGGCTGGGGTTTCACAGGTAGCTTCAGGTGCTGAGGGCTGTGAAAATGATCAGGGGGCTGGAGCACCTCTGCTACAAAGACAGGCAGAGGGAGCTAGGGTTTGTTCAGCCTGGAAAAGCGAAGTCTCCAGGGAGATCTAATAGTGGCCTTCCAGTACCTGAAGGGGGCCTACAAGAAGCATGGAGAGAGACTGTTTATAAAGGCCTGTAGTGATAGGACGAGGGACAATGGCTTCAAGCTAGAGAAGTGCAGATTTAGAGTGAATGTTAGGAACAGGTTCTTTACCATGCAGGTAGTGGAACACTGGAACAGGTTGCCCAGGGAGGTGGTTGGGGCCCCATCCCTGGAGATATTCAAAGTGAGGCTTGACAGGGCTCTGGGCAACCTGATGTAGTTGAGGATGCCCCTGCTTATCGAAGAGGGGGCTGGACTAGATGACCTTTGGAGGTTCCTTCCAACCCAGACCATTCTATGATTCTATATGTCTATAAAGATGAAAAAGTAAGATCTGTGTACTCCAAACAGACTCTCCCTTGTCCCTGACAACTCTCCTTTAAGTGTTGCTTCTGCTTGTTCCCTAAGGTTGAACTGCCAGCAGTGGTTACTCTAAAAGGCCAGGAAAGCATGCAAGAATAGGAGAGAATACAGAAATATGGCAGGAGCAGAAGAGTTGTTATGTAGCCACAGCACACCTCCCACTTGCACACCCAGTGTAAGTATCTATCTCTCATTGTTCTTGTTATGCCAGGAGATGCACCAGGTGCAGTATGTTTGCATCAGTGGATGTCCTGTTGTCTCTTTCATGAGGAGTTGCAGAATACAATGCAGAAAGGAATTTTTTTTTGCCATTTTGGGATTTCGGGGCATATGTTTCTCTTCTTTCACCTCCTGATGTCCTTCAGGGAGTGTAGGAAAATTAACCCCGTTCACAATGTGACTGCTTGTAATTAGAATTCTCATTCACTCTTAATAGCCACTGGTATCCATCAAAGGCTTGATTTCCAGGTCTGTTGCATAGTGCAGTGAAGAGGAAAAGAGCTGAACATGCTAAGATTGTTGGCAGAACTTAAGTGAAATGGGGGGAGTTGCTGTGCTGACTGAGAGCAGGCTTGAGAAGTTCCAGATATGCTTGGCATGCCCCAGGGTGCAGTGTGGTCTTGAAAATCTGGTCAGTGCAGTGGGAGAGTTGGGCTTTCAAGATCATTTTATTGGGCACTAGGGGCAAGCCAGGAATCTGTTGTCATGATTCAGCCAGCAGATGGCAACTGGTGGGTAGTGGTGTCTTGAGTGCTTCATGGGACTGAATCCTGTGCTTACTACTGTATTATGATGGTAAGATGATGAAAGTGTCCCTGTGCAGAGGAGCCATGCTAGCTAAAGGCTGAATCAATTTGAAACCCAGTTTTAATTATACTAGTGCAAATTTCATGAGCAAGCACACATTCTCCTTGGCAGTAAGGAGAGAGGTGCCATTAGTGAAGTGTTAAGATTGGTCTACGCTGTCTGGACCAGTCTAGCACATGCTGTAATTGCCATAATATAAAGGTTAAAAAATGTCTTTATATTATGATGGTACATGTTAATCTATCCCTTGGTAATGGGATCTGACTGATATTTAAGCTGCAATGCAGGCTTGAAAACTGGGACCACCCCTCCCCCACCCCCCCACCCAGTGCTCTATAAGGTACAGGGATTACAGTGGGTTAATAAGGTACACAAAGCCTGGGTAAATTTGTGTGTTATCCTAAGCTTCACTATCCAGTTTGGGAACCTGCTTTTTACAGTGCAACAAGTGTCACTGTCATGAGTTTGCTGCACGCTGACACATGGGATCTGTGACCTCCAGTTGCAGCCCTGCGCTCTCATGTAGTGGCTGAACTGACCCTTGCAGCCAGAGATCAGATGGAAAGCCATTAGGGGTGATTCCTCACCAGCACGATGTCCAGACTCATGTCACTGCCGCTTCGAGTCACCCTGGGAGCAATCATCCATGAATTGATTTTATGGCAGTGCTGACACTTGCCTTCGTTCTTTCAGAGCTGCAGAGAATTGCTCTTAACCATGCCCCCTGCCGCCTCGGGATATAATCTCAGGAGCATAGTTTAGGGGCACAGCCAGCTTCAAGGAGCATTACTTTGCTTCAGTGCATTCGTATGTGTTTTAGTTTCCCTGCAGGCCTTTTTCTGCTAAGGCGAATATTTAGACCAGTGAATGAACTTTTCTTTTTTTCCTTCCTTCCTTCCTTTTTTTTTTTTTTTCTCCTTTCCTTTTTTCCTTGGTTTTTTTTTTTTTAATTTTCTTTTTTTTCTTTCATTTTCCCCCTCTCTTCTTAGTAAAGCAACAATCAAAAAGCCTATGTCTGTGTGCTGTTGTCAAAAATAAAAATTTTATCCCAGTTTCCTACTGGTTAGCACTCTGGGCTTACATTTTAGCTTCCAGCATGTTCATAATACCCTCCCTTAACAAAGGACTTTACGAACAAATGCACATAGCAAAATCAGTTCATCAATACAGCTGCAGTTTGAAGCCTGCATTTGCTAAATCCGCAATCCTGGGAATACATTTTAAGGATAAAGCTTTAGTAAGATTATTTATGCAAAGAAAAAATTTTGGGTTTTTTTTAGCATCAAGACCAAAATAATTTTATATTTTTTTTCCATAGGTCAGAAATTCTTTGAAGTACTTGTTTTTTATTATTATTTTTTCCCTGTAATTCTCATTATCTTAATTAATTGTTGCTCTCTTTTGAAATTAAGGGGAACAAATTGTTCTCCTGGTACTGAAGGGCACAAGAAAATAATTGCAAACAGTGTTTGTACCTGAGTTTTTATTATATTTCACTTGAATGGAATCTGAGAAAAAAAGGGAGGCAAATTGTACACAGAAAAAAAAAAAAAGAAAGTGTAGTAATTTCTTGTGGATGCATATAGCATTCCAATGTTCTGATAATGGAAACAATTTGTTTTAGAAATAGTATAAAGGTTGCTAATTTCCAAATAATGGGAAATGGTCTGCTTGACAGGTTTTTCATTTTGGTATTTATATTGCATGTATAGTAGCAAAATAGCAGGAGCAGATGTAGAGCCAGGAAGGCAGGGCAGGCTCTCCAACAGCTGCAGTGGACCCCTGCTGCTGCTGCCAAAATCAGTGCAACGGGACAGAGACAAGGACACAGGCTTCTGGGGGTCCCATTGTGTGATTAGCCCTCTTCCTTTGGCATGGAAAAGGAGAGGATTTTTTTGTTTTGTTTTGTTTTAAGAGGGACATGAAGGCAACACTTACACAGGCTGTTGTGGGTGTGTTTTCCATATTTTTCTACTCCATGGACAAGTATTTCTGAAAAACAAGCACGATTTGAAAGGGTGACCTGGCTGGGAAGCTTGCAGAACTACATTTCTGCCAAACTGTTTTTCATTTTTCTATTACATTTCATGCATCTGAAACATGGGTAGGGAGCTTGTACTTGGGTATTTTTTTGTGACTGTATAAGGCAAATGGGGTTGGAGCTTTGTGGATTAATAGGATTGGAGACGGTTTCCTGTATTCTGTCAGTAGAAGATAAAGGTGCCTTCTCACCTCACAGGTCTTTTTGAAACAGTCCATCAAGTTGCATATTAGTAAAAACAGTTGATGAAGTGAGTGGAGAGAAGAGAGTTCCTGAAGCATAGTGCATATATTATACTTACTATTGATCTTATGAACGTATTGGTCATACCGCTCTGGCATATTTGGGACAAAGAGCAATGATGAACTATTTAGCCAGATGGAGCTGAGTTTCGGGAAGAGTAGTTGGCCTGGATCCTATTTAGCTGAAGAATGACCTGGAACAGGGATGGGTAAGCGTGAAGACAACCACGCATGAATAGCTTCTTTGAAGAAAGGCTGTTCTATCCGCTGGCTTTGCCAGCTCATTTCTTCCCCTGTCTACATGGGAAAGAGGTTAGGAGACAAAGAATGACTGCTTCCTCATCAGTACATAGTAAGAATATAAGGTGCTTGATACATAGTAAAAATATGTGCTAGCAGCATAAATCACAGAAAAGCTTCAAAGGTTTTTAACAGAAGATGAACCATCCTGCAGTATTCTATAGATAGGGTAATATTTTCAGTCTTCTGAGCTTTCCACTGAAATACTTAGCAGTGACATGTTTTTTTTCTAAAAAATTAGAAAGATTAGCATGGTCTCTTAAGAACCCTATGAACTTCTAGACTCACAACAGTAGATCTTCAAGCTGTTTTCTGAGATTTTATCCCCACTAAATCTTAGAAGGCTTTCCATGTGGCCCAAACTTCAACTTTCTAGAAAGTAAAGGGTGGGATTTGCAAGCTCAAAGAGCACAGATAGCAGGAACAATCAAAACTTCCCTCAGTGGGCTAGCTGAATATCACTGTCTCAGGGAAGCATAGAAAGCTGCATGGTCAAGGAACGTTTAAAATGTTTGAAGAGCAATCAAAAGAAGTTTAAAGGAAAGTTGCAAAATGCCCATGACAAAAGAAGAACTGTGAGTCCTGTGTTGTGCATAGCTTCCTTTCTTATTTGGTTTCTGCATCATGTCACAAGTGTGCTTTTAGGTTTTGTGGAGCGAGATCCATCCATCCCACATACTGCTTACAATATGTATTGCAATGATATAGTGCTTGGTACAGTCAAGTAAACCTAACAAATCATATCATTGTCGCCAATGTGACTATTTAGATTATTCAGTACATCATGGTTGAAAATGAGCAATTAAAATAATATTTAAATGTAGATTTTGTTTGCACAGATACTGAAAAACATCTTGCTTTAGCAAAGCAATTCGCTATTGCTCTTTGTACCCTGGGGAGGCTTCAGATGCTTGATTATTTCCCTTGGCTCACCAACTCTGGGGAAATCATGTCTTTTTGTTGGCTCCCTTGACTTCCCAGGCAATGCAAAAAGCTGGCTCAATGTAGGACCTAAATGACAATTCACTGCCAGGAGGGAAGTAATTTTCAGGCCTCCTTCTTTTCTTCTTGCCATGAATATAATAATACATTTTGGAAACGTTATGGGGGTAATCTGAAAACAGCAACACTGTCAGAAATCAGAAAATGCCTGATGGAAGCAGTAGTTCATGTAGCTTAGCTATGATGTTTAGAATCATTGTTACATCATATTTCACTCTTCACTGACATCCAGTTGATTTTTTCTCCAGTGAGATGTTGCCCTTGAACAAAACCACTGTAAGAGCACTATAGATTGCACCTGTTATGTTTCTTCTTCTTCCTCCTTGTCCCCACCTTCCATTTTTTCTTTCTTTCTTTCCTCCTTTTTTTTTTTTTTTTTTAAGCTCTAGTTCATGTTGCAAAGATCATCAGATGAAATGAATGCAGCCCAGCTGGGATTTGCTGGAAATGTGTTCAGCTTGGCAACAACTCTCACAGGGTGGCTCGGTCCCTAAAAGCTTTGTTTAAAATGACGAAATGAAAACAAAGAAGACATAATTAGCTGGTGTGTAATAATAGAAAAGGCTTGTATCCAGCTACTGCAAAAGTCATTTAATGAAGGGTAATCTGGACATAAGCCCGCACACTATAGCTGTAAAATATTTAAGCTTTCTAATGAGAGGGAAAATGGAGAGAAGGGTTTGCTAACGTGATTAGGAAAAATGCCTTTCATAACCATTTTTACAGGGGCTTGCAATCCCTAAACCGAGGTTTGTGGCTTTCTTGAAGCCAAAGCAGCAATAAAACTTTTATACCGTACCGACAGTTAAAAGCTACATACATCACATTGGTTTTATATGTCTGAGCGGGAGCATCAGCTGACTGCTTTTTACGTCTGTGAAGGGCTACAGTGGCTATTCAGTAGCATCTCCAGTGTTTTTCACTTGCCTCGGATTGCAGAGTGCTTGTGGATGAGTAATCATTAATCTTAGGATGCAGTAAAAGTTGCTTTCAGTGGTGCTCTTTCTCATCTCCCTCTCCTTGTTCTGCTTTTCCTCTCTATGTTTTCTCTCCTTTCTTTCTCCTGCCTGGAAAACTCCCTTTAGTCATGCTCCCTGTATCCACCACTGTTGGAACCAAAACAGATGCTACTTGGTGGTACCAGCTGCTCTGATGTGATGAGTATCTACCAGTATTTTTGGTCCATTCCATCCACAGGTTACTGTGCAAAATGCAAGAGTCAGTGAGAGATTTTCCATGATGGCACAATCATACATGATGTAGTAAACCATTATTTTAATAAAGTGTTTATTACTTAGAGGAGAGATCCAATTGATTTATTTACCTAACTTGAGTGCACATGTATCTGAGGTTTTTAATCTATGTGTGGGAGGCAAGAGTAATCCTGTCTTCCTGCAGGGAATGCCTTTTTTCTAATCAGTGGAGAAAGGTGGACACCTCTGATAACCTGCTGTGGTTATATATGGTCCTCTCTTCATTCAAGAAAATAAAGGGAGTCTCAAATCTATACTTCAGATTTCCTGGTCTTTTTGAAGACACAAGAATGACTGGCAAGGGCCACATGATGCTGAGACAGTGTGTATGGTTATGGCTGTCTGAGACCCAGGAGGAGGAATAAGTGAGACAGACTGGTGTCCACCCTAAACCTCTCTGTGCGAAGTCTGATGCCTGTGTGTTACAGGATACCCACTGGTAGAGCCATCTCCGCAGTCCTCTGGGCAGTTATTCTGGGGAAGGAGGGCTTGGTGATGAGGAGGAGCTGCTGGGCAGTGATTAGGAGTTTTGTCACTGAAAGTTTTCAGGATGAAAGGAAGAAAGTCCTAGGAGTTCACCTGTCCCCATAGTGCCAAAACATCACTCAAACAATGTTTGACTGGCTGGCTCATGTGTACTGCCATTGTGCAGTTGGCTTCAGCTGTGCTCTTCCCCCTGTTTCCTAGCTGCCTGTTTTCAAGGGCTCCATGAATTGCACTCATTGTCAGTGCAGCCAGTCAGGGTAATTGTTGCCATTATTTCAGTGATATCTCACAGAAATAACATGCTCATCTTTCTCCCTCCTTCAAAGTCATTGCTGTGCCATCAGAATTTTAGCTCAAAGATTTTTCTTAAGCTAATAAACAGTATTTGTAGGTCTGTACCTCACATTCTTGAAAATTCTTCATTTAAGCTTCCATGTAGGAATGGAGATAATAAATATTCATGTATTTCTTCCTACCTTGATATGCTAATTCTGATGTGAATGGTAATCAAGAAGCAGCTGAAAAAGATGACTTGATTCTGGTATTATTTATGAATCTTGCACTGAAGTATTTGGCTGGGGGTGTGTGACAATGCCAGTTAAGAGTGGTTTAACATGAATTGCTCTCTGGAGACATCTTCTTTGCTTTATTCATTGTATAAAATCATTTAAGATTACTGAATTCCCTATTTATTACCTCAGTGAGTTGTCTCAAATTAGGTTCTTTCTTTCTCACCTCTTTTCAAGCCTTCTAAATAAGGAGCTGAACTCAGATGCTTTGGATGGTGCACTTAATAGACTGATTAACCTGAGTGAGTTTCTGAAACAAAGCCTAAATGTTTATAGGAGTGGTGGTTTTTTGTTACCAAATTTGTAGTATGAACTGAAAAGTTCATTTCCAAGCAAGCTGACTTTCAAGTTGACTCCTTTAATAGAATAGAACAGAATATAATAGAATAAAATAGAATAAGCCAGGTTGGAAGAGACCTCCAAGACCGTCCATTCCAACTTATCACACAGCCCTGTCCAATGGCACTAAGTGCTCCATCCAGTCTTTTCTTGAACACCTCCAGGGATGGCAACTCCAACACCTCCCTGGGCAGCCCATTCCAATGGCAAATCACTCTCTCTGGGAAGAACTTCCTTCTAATATCCAGTCTATACGTCCCATGGCATAACTTGAGACTGTGTCCCCTTGTTCTGTTACTGGTTGCCTGGGAGAAGAGACTACCCCCCACCTGGCTACAACCTCTCTTCAGATAGTTGTAGACAGCAATGAGGTCACCCCTGAGCCTCTTCTTCTCCAGGCTAAGCAACCCCAGCTCCCTCAGCCTCTCCTCATAGGGCTTGTGCTCCAGGTCCCTCACCAGCTTTGTCAACCTTCTCTGGACACGTTCCAGTACCTCAATATCTCTCTTGAATTGAGGGGACCAGAATATAGGAAGCAGAGTCACAAAAATACTGTTATAACACTGGAGAATTGAAGACATGCCTAAAATGGATCTCAGACACTAAGACCCTGTGGCTTTGCTATGGAAAACTTCGAATATGAGAAAGCTGGGACAGAAACCTAGATTTTGTCACTAATCTTGAGCAGAGAACCAAGCAGATGCAGTATAACTGATTGTAATGGAGGGGTATTAATGGATGCAAGATGTTTATTTCCCAAAATTAATATTGTTTATTAATTTTGATATTCAGTATTTTTGCTACCCACCCAGTAATTTTTAATAATAATTAGGTTCTGTGCAATAGTCGTGAAAACATTGTACCAAGGAATAACTGGATCTAGAACAAATAGTTAGCAATGATACATTAAACTCAATTGAACTGGAAGAGAAGTTCTTGTGGTCAGTATACCACTTGCCCACTGGATGGACTCAAAAGGCTCCTTTCTCTTTAAGACAGAAGGCTAGGATTCAATCGGAGAATTCCTTACAGAGTTTAGCTAAGGGCTTTGCTAAAGAGGCTTGGAGTATTTACTCATGAAATATAATTTCCCGACTCGCGGGGATAACCACAGTCTCCAGATATCGGTGGAATGGGTGGACATGTGGATTTAAATTTTGCAATGAGATTCTGAGAGGTGGATTAAGCTCTGCACAGAATATTAGTTTGAAAATCTAAAGTCACAACTGCTTCTCAGCCAATTATTTGTACAGGCTGAAGATCACAAGACTCTGCTATTGACTTCAGTGGCAGCAGGGATTTGCTATCATCAGTGCCAGAACCTAACCAAGTTAGAAAAGTAGTGATGGCTTGAACCAAACCAGTCACACCAAACTAAGCTCCATGATAAATTCTTGAAGGAAAGACAAAAGATGGCTTGAACTACTTGTAAACAGGTAACTTTCATCAGTGTGTGTATAAGTGCATTTGCTAAAAATGTGTCATAAAAATGGTCAATTTAATATTTAAAAAAAAATATTTCAATAAAATTTCAAATAGCAGGGAGGATGAGAAAAACATACAACCCACTATAGCAAATTTCCCATGTCACAAGGTGATCTCTATTTTTAATAAGTATGAATTGATGTTCCTAATGGCTACAGATCTTGGCTGCCAAAAGATCAAATGACCCTTGAATGTAAGGGGTTAAAAAGACCAGATGTTCAGAATTGAGTTAATTGTAGATTCAAAGGGCTTTAAGCTAAAAGCTGAAAGAGTGAGCAATTTCTTTTCTCATCTGATGTTGCAGGTTGCTGATGTTACATGTTCAAACTATGTGAAGTCCCTATGAATATGAAGACTTCTTCCTTTTTGTCTAGCAGCTTGATATCAGAGTAACCCATTATAGTTATAAATCACACTTTCTTTTCAAATAGTTAGAAAAACAAGAAGGGCTAAATTTAAAACCCTCATTCAAATATGCCCAGTTTCAGGCTGTTTAACATGGGAACTGTGGGGTTTGTATTTAACTGGTGTTAGATGACACTCAATTAAATAATATAAATTTGGCTCATGAGCTACAGCATTGCCAGATGTACCCATAAACTGCAAACATCCTCTTTAGTCTGTTTCCTCATCAACACTGAGTTAAAGGATAATATTTGCCTTTGTAAGTGGTCAAAAATTGTAAAGTCCATAAAATGAGAAAAGTTAGTAAGAATAGTGTAAAACATAGAATATAATTGAATATGATTTCTCTATGCTTTCCTTAATAGGTTTTCTGTGAACATATCATCACAATTTTTAGTGCTTTCTGTTTGTGAGATCAGTTGTTTTTCTGATTGATTTTATCATGGAGGGGAGGTGGTTTGCCAGCTCTGACACATGATATTTTATGTGGACCTAGATTAGCTAGACCAAAATCTTGAGGATAATGGAAGCTGCAGGATGCAAATCTATTTTTGTGTTTGTTGTTGAGCATACTTAAAGAAAGTGATATTCACTGCACCAGATTTATTCAGTCTCTTTATTGATATTTTAGCCTGCTATGAGGAGGGCCTGAGTGGGGAGGACTCTGAGAACTCAAGAGTTTAATATTTATCATTAAGGATGTGCAGAGACAATAGAAGGAAGAGTGGGACCTCTGCCAGAGGTGTCAGGGAGAGAAAGCAGGTCATCAATTCTCTCTATCAAAATGACAATTCACAGTGGGAATTTCTCATCAGAGACTGCTTGGGAGCAGTGGAAAGGTAGCCAGTTTTGTTGGTGGCAAGGGTGACCAGGAGCTGGCATTTTATCCATCATGCTGCCACTACTGTACTGTTGTATTACGTGCTGGTGGGAAACACACTGTACAAAGACAAGCACCACTGGCGTGATAGGATTCTGGCAGAAGTTGAGAGATGTCAGGAAAGCACTGATAGCCTGTGCTTTTCAGATTTGGTAACCAGCTGATGCATGGCTTTTTCAGCTGTGCTACAAGGGCAGTAGGCCTTTACATGCTGCTTTGTTGTGATGAAGCTATTTAAATGTACACTTCTTTTATATTAGTTTGCCTCACAGCTGCTGAAGTTTGTGTGTGGTTTTATTACTCTTCCTGTTTCAGGAAGTAGACTGTAGGAATTGCTTCTCCTAAACATTAAGATACTATTTTTGCATTGGCTGACTCTCAGATACAGGTGAAAATCATGTATGTTACTGCTCTACTACTATTTGGGGAACCTTCTTAATTCTGGTGTATTAAGGGTAAAGGGTCTACTGCAGCAGGACCAACAGGTGAAAATCATGTATGTTACTGCTCTACTACTGTTTGGGGAACCTTCTTGATTCTGGTGTATTAAGGGTAAAGGGTCTACTGCAGCAGGACCAAGAGGGGAACTCTGCAGATGGGGTAGCCAAAAGCGACATTTCTTCCACTTAACCAATTTCATTTAACATTTCAGCACATCTTTTAGTCCTTGGTGCTTTAGGGCTATTCCCTGCTGTAGGGTATTCCTTGCAATGATTTTACCTAAATGTAGCTGTCTAAAAGTTAGGTGTCTAGCCTAAATTAGCCAACTTGCCCCTAGACCTCCCTGCCAGTGGGGAGAGACAGAGAGCTGAGCCATCTAGTCTATTATATAGACAGACTTGACAATTTCTGAACCGTCTTATACTTCTTTATGAAATGATTTGGTGGCTACGTCACTAAGAGTTACCAGAGTCTGAGCTTCAGCTTTGCCATCTGTGTTGACCATACTAAAAAGAGGTGCTGTCCAACATTGAAACACTTCACAAAAATTCAAGTGTTGCTGCTGAAGACGAACTCGGACATGGTTTGCTGCCATTCTCATGTCAGGGAGTGGTAGCACAGATGGAATTTAATCTGTAAACATTTTTTTCTTAAATGTAATCCACTTATAATGCTTTCCAGATTCTGGCCTCATTACTGTCTTGATGTGAGATTTTTTACACCACAACGGTTTTCTCTCTAGACACAAAAGGAATGGGTTTTCTGTAACATATGATGGCACATTTTGTTAGAGGGACAGAACTGAGTGTTTTACTGGAAAAAAAAAAGACTGTTAAACAACACCCATCTTCCAAAAAACTGCAAAATGGCAGTTACTTTTAACGAATTTCTATTAATGTCCCTGCTAGAATATATTTTCTTTTGCATTTAAACTTGATCAGTAGCTCTTCATTAGTGCTATTAGATGCTTGGGAGGAGCAATACATTATACTAACTGGCTGGGATGCCAGATACAGAGCTGGCACAGAACGAAACTCAGATGGCCACTGTCTGCTAACTACGTGGCCTGCCAGGAGTGAGATTCACCAGGAATACATGAGTCATTTAACACATCGTTAAAAAAGAGCTCATCTTTTGTCGGTGCTCATACCTGTTCCCCTCTGTTCAGATGAACAATTGCTTTTCACTGTTAAGAGTGTGACTGGTCCCTTTGCAAAACTTTACTTGTCCTTTAAAAGTTTCTGCTAAAGTACTTTAATCTTGGTCATATGAAACTATAGGATTTTTGGGTACTGAATATTCCTGGATTTCAGCATCTACAAATGCTGGAATTTTTGAGTGCATCAGTCCAAAAGAAATGTGGAACCATTTATTTAACCTTTGAAAGTCAGATGTGCAATTGAAACTAGTTGTCTTTCTTCCTTCCCAACTAACTGAGAGTCATATTAGAAGTCTTTCTAAGACAGTTATCTTAGTGTCATGTAAGTTATTCTTTGAAATTAACTTTCTCCTGACTTTAGAGATTAATTTCACCCTTTCTTAATTTGATTTTTCTCTTGATGTCAACGTGAAGTTGGATGTTAGGATAGAAATCAAGCGTCTAGATATCTTTACAGATCATGGTCTAAGATGAAAAATTTTGTTCTATGATATTTCTGTTCTGCTTCTAAGACCACAAGTATCACCTTGCCATTTATTTTTACAGAGCAGAGGAGAAAAATCTCTGCATAAATCGTTCAGAAAAGTACTACAATCAGCTGAACACCAGTAATTGTGTTCTAAATCTTTATAGCCTCAGTTCTAGTCTTTAAAGTATATTTAGAATAGCATATTTAGCTGTATTTTTTCTCTTGCCTTTAGAATGCCAAGCACACCAATAGAACTATATGAATAACAAATTATAATACTGTTTATCATCTAAATTGTTATCACTTAGAGTTTTTCTCTCAAGTGTTTCTTCTAGAAATCTATTCAACCCTCCCTGATGACACATTTGGATGAACATTTTTCAACTGCGAATGCCTAAAGTTAGTCATCTAGATCTATATTTAGGCACAAAAATGAATGACCTGATTTCCAGAGTTGCTGATTACTTATTTTGATGCATTAATATGAATCTAATAGCTTAGCTGTAGGTGCCAAAGTCTTAAGAATGTTATTCTTTTTCCTGTGCACAACTTGTCTATCAAACTGCAGAACATGCACAGAATTAAATTGCTAATGAATTATGACCATATGCCATATAAAAACAATGTTACGTTGATTCATTTATTTGTTTACATGGTTGGGCAGGCTAATGTTATGCACAAAGTCCATGATGAAAGCTGATTTATAGTGATTTGAACAGAAAACCATATATTTTTCCCATTTTATTTCAAGACAATGGTGAATTCTCTGTGAAGAAAGCACATCCTCTGGTTGTTTATCATTTGCCAAAGATAAATATAAGCTGAAGACATTTTGTTCATTCTATCAGAAATGCAAACTTAGTTTTTTCTGATGGTTTTCTTGATGTTAAAAATTGGGGAAACGGGATACTGCATAATAAATTGATGCATATTGTAAAAGGAAAGCCTTTTTAGAAATCACTAAAAACCATATATTAATTTTAGAGATATAAGGTGCTGCTTTGAAATGTGGCTTCCTTGTTTTTAAAGATCCAACTCAGCAATCCACTTGGCTACTTACATTAACAGATCATAAGCATTTGCTTGAACAGGGGCCTAAAAGCCTGATTTGCTATATTTTGTTTAACTGAGTTTGAGAAGATCCCTAAACTACCTTGGGGTGGCCCAGGACTACTTGGAGAATAAGGACTGATGAGTTGCAGTGTGAATGGTGTGATCTAGACTTTAAAGATAAGGTTTAATAAATGCCCTTTTTTTAGTGTGTTGTCACATTCTCTGTTTTTACATCATTCTTGAGACACACAGATGCTTTTTGCAAAGAGAGGGTCAGCTGCTAGATTACTTCGGCTTTAATGGGTGGGTCTCTGGGTCCTTTTCTGACAGTCGTGAGAATCCTACTACCCCCAGGGGCAGAATCCCACCTAATGTGTTTAATTTGCTTGCATAAACCTTAAGGAGAATGGCATTTCAAGTAAACTGAAAAGCAAACTCTGTAAGAACTGCATAGCTCCACCTGGCATTATACTGACAGCAGGTGGTAAATGTAGATAGAAGTGCCTGACTATCACTGAATAAAACACAGTCCCTTCAGCATCAGCAGCTGTGTGATCACTGGGGAGCTGTTTGGTTACATGTGTTTTTTCATGTCTGTCATTTTAACTAAATTGGTGGCCTAAATGATTAGTGTCATGCCCAGGAACATTACATAGATTTATGACAGCTGAAATGCATAGCACCTAGAGGGTTGAGGGCCCATGAAACAGTGAATGGGTGTCAGAAAAGCATGAATTTCATCTGTGGTAGATACACGCTTGATCCATTATTCATCATGCTATGCAAAAGAGAATCACACATTGGGTTCACAGGGCAGTCTTCTGACCTTTCAGAAAGAAGAAAGGAGATTAGGAGAAAGATTTATATGTTTATGTTGCCTCGGTTTATGATGTGATCAAAAGAAGCCCAATCTCCTCCTAATTAGACAGGTGCAAGCAAATCCAACGGCAGGAAAGCTGTTTGTATACTACCTATACGGGACTTGATAGCTGGGAAGTAGGAAGCAAGTCTCAACCGTGCTTTTGCCCTCTCATGATCTGTCACTTGTCATGTGCTCTGCCGTTAGGCAGTGATCTTACTGAGACCACTGAGGTGGCTTCAGCTCAGGTAGCACAGCTGAGTTCATCTAGGGCAACTGGGGAAGCGAGTTCACTTTTGAGACTCAACTCACACTCAGCCTTTTTTTTTCTGGAAGTCATAGTTTTCATAGAGTCATAGAATACCAGGTTGGAAGGGACCTCAAGGATCATCTAGTCCAGCCTTCCAGGGTAAGAGTATAGTTTAAATGAGATGGCCCAGGACCCTGAAAATTAAGTGACTCTGACATAATATTACCTCAGGTGCTCCTGTCATCTCTCTTGCACATCCTGTTTCACACAGGCCTGGGTCCATTGCTGTCACACATATGTGAGACATTGCAGTCCTTGTTGCTTCTCCACTGCTGGTCCTGCCCAGTGTTCTTCTTTGCCCTCACAGGCAAAGATGCAGCAAGAAAAGTGTAGTGTGTCTTGCACTAAGACATTGCTTCCTCCAGCCTTTTAAACTGGGACACTGAAATGTGCGCAGGGGAGGCTTGGGGAATGTTGCACGTTGCGTTACCACATTGTACAACCAGCACAGTGATGCAGTGGACAGTTAGAGATGGTAAAGTGTCATGCCAAGACCTACCAGAACTTGCCTATCAGAGATTTCAGGTTGTCTTGGTATGGATGGCTAGTGAGGCTTATTATTTCTTAGTTTTGGACTGATGAGCTATATTGACAACCCTTTGATGTACTTCTCATAATGAGAAGAGAGGCCAGATTGGAAGATACTGAATAAAGGGTGTACGAAGATGGATGTTTTACCCCTGTTCTTAAGCAACCCAGGGGATAACATTTCAATGAAATTAAAAATTGATAAAGAAATTGAGAAACTTTCATTATATTTTAAAGGAGGTGTGGGCCTTCTGCTTGAATTTTGAGGTTGTATCTAAAACAACATGTATGTAGTATGTAAAAAGGTGAAGATCTACTTTTTAATTAAACAACCAAAGAGATCAAAAGTGAGATTCTGCTTGACTAGAGTGTTAAGTATTGTGATATCATATAGTGTGTTTACGAAGAAACTAGGTCTCTTTCTGTGTGAATGCATTTTGCCATTGCTTCAGACTCCTAGTGAGATCATAATGATAAAGCCGTGCAAATTCTGTCACAAACTGTCCTAAACCAGCCGAAAAGGCTGGCAGGAAATTTCAAACTCAAAGTCAAACTTCCACAGGCTACTGGAAATTAACTGCTGCTCTGCTAAAACAGTGGTTGGGAGTAGAAGGAATGGTAAGGGGACTGAGTTTGTAATATGTACACATGCAGATGGGTCCTTGCCAAGTTTAGGGCTCAATATTCGTTTACTTTCAGGGAGAAGCTGAAATCCAAGGTGTAAAGAAAAAAACAGGTTCCACAGGCAGGATCTGTGGAAAAACCTTTAATTTTCACATATATTGTTCTTGACTGTTCAGAAAGGCATAAGAGGAAGGACATTTACAACAGTGAATGGCTAGATAATTGAACATTATAATTTGGAGGTTTGTTACAACCTGGATTTTCTCTCTGCTTCTCATTCTTCTGGTGCTACATTCTTACCTGTTTTTGATATGTGTTTTGAGAAATTGCTTCAGACTTGTCTACACAGAACTCTATTAATAGCTGTTCATTCTCTAGGCAGATGCTCTAATTCTATCGACAGAGCATCATTTTTTTTTTTTTTTTAATTAGCTTAACTCAAAGTGGGCTTAAACTAATTCAGACTAAATCACTCCTATTTTGGAATAAGAGAGCCTACCCAAAAATTGATGGAGGAAAGACTTATTTTTCTCTAAAGTTGACACTATCTTAGTCTAAATACACTTTGTCGTGTAAACAAGCCCTGGGGAGCATGCCGTGTGTTCTGAATTGCATTTGCGAGATTTTGCGAGTACTCCAACTCATGTTCATGTGCAATTCAACCTACAGCAATTCAAGATGTTATCACTTTCCCACCTTCCCTGCTATTTATCACAGCCGTTCTGTCAGAAGTTCCTGCCAGGGTGGCAGATGACAGACTGGAGCAGCGGCTCATTCAAGGCTTACCGTTACAGTTCAAAGGATACCGTCTCAGCACAAACCTGCGTTTGCTCAGGAGTTGTACTGGACTGTGAAGGGGAATGTGGTTAAGATTGCATGTTCTCTTTCTTTGACTCTGTTTTGGGGGTGTTAAACTGTTGCAAGGGGACAGTGGGGTGCAGCACCATCTTCTACTACTGCAGTGAGAGTAACCATCTGCAGAAACTAGCCAGAAGATGCCTATTGTGGCTCCCTAGCTCACCTCAGGATCTGGGCATTACAGACTTACGTTTATCGAGATTCAGATTGGATGTGAGGAGTAAGTTCTTCACCATGAGAGTGGTGAGGCCCTGGAGCGGGTTGCCCAGGGGGGTGGTTGGGGCCACTTCCCTGGAGGTGTTTAAGGCCAGGCTGGATAAGGCTCCCTCCAGCCTGCTCTAGGGTAGGGTGTCCCTGGTCATGGCAGGGGAGTTGGAAGTAGATGATCCTTGTGGTCCCTTCCAACCCTGACTGATTCTATGATTCTATGATCATTGCATAAGGTCTTCTGTGCTTTTCTATAAATGGTGAATTTATTACTTGGCCAAATTGGATTTGATTTTCTGGGCATCGATAAGGGAACTTTTCCAGCCCCTTGCACTAGGTTCATTTGAATGTCAAGTTCTTCTGAAAGCCAGTGAGGCTGTTCAAAATTCTGCCAAACAACAGCATTCAGGAGAACAGTCTGTTCTCCTTTAACNTTCTAGTCTTCCTGAGTCTTAAAAAAACTTAAGGGAAAACACTGAGCTCAAACACCTGAAATTCGGTTCTATTACAAAGGACTGAAAAAGAGACATTTGCCCTGGTAAATGTCTTAATAGAGGGGTCATTACCTGTGCACTGTCTATGACTGGTTTAAACCCACTGCAGCTGAGGATGGATTGGACTAATAAACTCGTGCCTAGAGGAAGCCTGCAGTAGTCAACGGTCGGGGGCAAAAGCAATCAGTGCTCATGTTATAATGTGAGAAGTATTGTAGCAAAGCTTTCCTCGCTCTCCAGGGCCTCCAGGGCAGGGAGGGCTGCTTGGGTCACTCTATTTTCTTCACTCTCTTGCTTCAGTTGTCTCAAAGTTGAAAGTGGGTATGTTAATGTGTTCTGAGAAGCAGGCTGAGTTGCATAATAGCAACTGCAGGTGATGCAGAGCCTATTGTGTCCTGAGATTTGCAGAAATCTGGCTTGCCATTGCAGTTACAGCTCAGGTCAATCAGCTGCAGAGAACACCTCTGAGCATTACTTTCCTTCCTGCTGCCCAATTTGCACATTCTCCTGTGGTCCATTTATTTATTTCTGGGAGAGCAGACCTGCTTTGTCATTGCTTGCAGTTACTATTATGCAAAGCATATATCTGGTCAGGATGGATTACTGTGTCCATTGCCAATACCAGAGCACACATGTCTGTGTCTACAGGTACAGCAAAACAGGTCATTTGCATAGTTTATAAAATCAAAGGAAGACTCCCCTCTTCTTCCTCGAGGGTCAGGTGTTATCTGACTGTGAGCTTGAGAAGGGATTGTTCACCTAGTCTGCTTGATCCTAGTCAAGTCCCTGTATCACCTATCTTATGTACAGGTGCAGCACATCTATGCTACACAGTATTGGGCTGTTTGAAGATACAACCGCCACACCCTGATCCTGAATATATTAATGCTCTGGTGATTGAACACTCCAAGGAGGCTGAGTAGTTGCAAGGTCGGTTTAACTCTGTGTGCATGCCACAGGAAAGGCATAAGAACATTCTCCTTGCCTGAAAGCAGTGAGGCCTTTGAAATACATGTTACAGATCTCCTTAGGGATATCTAATATTAATGTGAAAATATTCGTAATACGAATGGCTAAATAAAGCTGCAGCTGCATCCAGCTCATAGTCTATAGGTTTCCTTACCTTTTATTTTAGCTCAGGTATTTTCTATATCCTTCTCAGTGTGATCTGTTTGAGGATGAAGACCTGAAGGATGACCTTTTCAAGACCGTACCAAGCCATGTATTTTGTGTACTGTCTTTTGATGAGCAAGTGGTCGTTAATGTATTTGGTGTGAATTGAACTTACTGCACTTTACATTGCTTGGCCCATATAGGGGGTAAGAGATCCTCTATGTATGTCTGGGAAGGAAAGTATTACCAGAACTGCCAGTTCTCATCGTTTCTATAGGCCAATTGAGGCAACCCTGATTTGAGATTCAAAACAGGCTGAAGGAATAAGGAGCAGAGGACCACATCATTCAGATGTGAGTTTATGGTGGGGGGGGAGGTAGAGACGGAGGAGAAGATTTTTGGTTTTTTATCCCTTAATTCTGTACAATGTAGTGTGTGTGTGTTTAGTCAAGTGGTCACTAAACACTTGCCACCTCCTGGATGGGCTGCCACAATTGTTGTTCATGAAGCAGCTGAGGCTGCATGAGTCACTGCATGAGGCTGCTTTGTGAGTTGAGAGAGGCAGCAGTTTGCCTGGAACATGCAGAGACATAAAAGCAGCTGGGAGCCTTTTCCCTGTGGCCAAGTGGCTGTATTTCTACTCACCAACCAGAAACACGTGCAGACATTCGAGATATGATTTTTTTTCTTTAAATTAAACTCTCATTGTTGACAAGATCTCTGATATAATGGTATGTAGAGCAGATGTTTCAAGGACCTTTCTGTGTTGTCTTAGATAGGTGCTTGTAAGTGTCGAAATTGGTATTAATGACTCAGACCATGTCCAGATCACGTTCCTGTGTTCTCTGGAACTGAGGACCTAAGCACGAAGAACAAGTCTTTCTTGGGAAGAAGTAGCCATCTTTGTTATTGGATGATGCACTGCTAGGGGTAGGACCAGGAACTAAATGGAAGAGTCTTGGAATTTCAACTGCAGTACACCAAAGTGCTAGACAAATAGCTGTTCAGATGAGAAGACAACCCTTGTTAGGTTGGTGTCAACTTTTACTTTTGAAAATCAATTTTTCTGCAACATAAAACCAAAGTAAGTTATTCCTTTCAATGTCCTGCTGGTTCAGTTTCTGAGATATCTTTTAAAGGAGCAGTTAACTGTTGTTGGCAATAACATGCCCCCTACCTTGTCATTGCTGTAGGTTATTGTTGAGCAATTATTCTTTCTACTTTAAAAGCATTTGCATGCATGTTCCTCCTGTCTTCAGAGTGGATATCTGTCCATGCAAATCTGTCATAATCCCAAAGCAATGCATGACTGTCTTCTGAACTGCTCTGTTTTCTGCTGTCTTTTTTTGGCCATGCTGTATGAATATACCCTACTCTCTGATTTTTGTAATTCTTTCTTTAATGAAGTAGTGATTGCTTTCCCTTAAGTGTCATTCAATGGATTTCCATTCTACTCACACCCTAGCATGTTTTGATACTTTTCATATATAAAACCATAGAATTGAATCGTCAAATGCACTAGGTTGGAAGGGACCTTTAAAGGTCATCGAGTTTAAGACCCCTGCAGTAAGCAAGGTCATTCCCAACTAGATCAGATACACACACCTACACCTCTTCTAGGTTTTGCTTTTCCTGCATTTTGATATTCTCTAATAAAATGTGCTAATTTTAATTTGTGCCAATTTTAATTTCTGCTCTCCCCCTTCTGCCTGTTGCCTTCTTCTTCTTATGCACCAGGACTATGCTTCCTTGATTTCTTTTGCCTTTGAATTCACAGGAAGATTATGGCTAGACACACTAAATTTATCCAGGAGTCTCCAGGTTGCTTTGTTTCAGGATAACAAGCTCTTCTGCCAAGCCACAGAATCTGTGGCAAAAAAATTCTCATCCTTCTGTCTCACTTGTGCCTCACCTGCTGTCTCTTTCCTCTTACGTCTTTGTTAGTGAAGGTCTTTCTTTTTTGACATTACACACACACGCACACACACACACATATAATTTCAGTTTTGGCAGTTCAATCAGCTCTGTTTGTGTCAGCAGCACTTCTAAAGGTGTAAAGGAAGTTTTGCCTTCTCTGCAAATATAACTCAGTTTCTCATTCTGCTGCTGGAAGATGCACCTTTCCTGCAATCTCAGAAAACTGAGGCTTGCCCTTACTGATACTATTTTTAAAACTAGGTGTTAATATTTCTCATATGCTTTCTTATTTTGGACATGGCTCAGAGGGATGTTTTTTAAAACACTAACCTGACATTCTACTGATAAGAGGATTAAATGAAAGTATTTGCATAATATCTTCCAAAAAGATAGGCTTTATGATAGATGACACCAAATATATTGCATAAGAATGTGAATCACTTGGAGGGGGAAAAAGTGCAAGTAATTTGTAAAGAGATTAGGGGAGCAGAACAGACCTATATTGGTCATTGATATTGTGAAATAGCAGGATCTCATTATGTTACTCAGCTTCTTACCACGGAAATACGCTCCCCATAATTTCCTTGTTTCACTACAGAATCATCCTACAGCTAAAGAAACCTAGACTGGTTCCTTGCAGAAAAAAACAAAACAAAACAAAACAAAACAAAACACCAAAACCCAAACCAAAACGTTTTGCATCCACTTTTGGGGAAAAAAAAAGAAAAAGGAATATTATCTCTTATGTTCTTCTATCAAAGGATGAATTTGAATGAATATTTTCTCCATCTTTTTTTTTTTTTTTTTTGGCTTTACTTCAGAAATGCATAGTTTGGTGGGAGGGGGGGATTTAACAAGCTTTAGGCAAGCTTTGCTAAATCCACAGTATACTGGGGACTGGACGACATGCACTAGAATGCTGATTCTGTGAGGCTCGTAGTCTTATCGCGTCTGCAGGCAAAGAGTAGAAATGCTTTTACATTAGACTTGCAAAATGTAACTTGCAGTGCAGTACTTTGTGTCTGAACTGTTCTGTCAAGTTAGCACAATTAGATATTACATCCCGTTCCAAACCTTCTTTCTTTTTTTGCCCCCCTTTTTACTCCCTTATTTTTTGGTATTGTTTTGTTTTTGTTTTAAGAAGGTTCAGAGAGAATTTGAAATTGTCACATTAGCTAGAATAAATATATTAGTTGATGATAATTTGATAGCTAGGGCCAAGAAATATAACCTACATTTGATTCTTCATCCTGTCATTGTCCAACTAAGATAAAACAGGTTATATCCTTTCTTTTGCCTTTATTTTTTCCTGTTTAGTGTGGTCTCTGTTCCTGTAAGGGTTAAGTGCCTCTTATTAATGCATCTAACCTCAGAACATAGCTCTGAGGCAGGGAAATACTATGTTTTCCAAATGTAGACAGGAAACAGAGATATAGAGGGTTGTGTTCATAGCATCAAACATCATCTTTGGACTGAGCCAGCATCTTTCAGCTGAATCACTTGTCTTTGTTGAATAATAATCACAATTATCTCTTCTGTAAAATATGGAATTTTAGTCTGCATTTGAGAAAGGCTGTGCTGAACAGGCCACTAAGATGCAAAGAGTTTTGTTTTGTGAAGGCATTTTAATGTGTAACTTGCACTGAAATCAAAGAGAAGTTCTGTGCCCCGGGGACTTTGCCCTGGATTACCCACTAGGTCTGTTGCACAAGGAAGTACTGGTGGGTGCAGCTCTACAAAGATATAATCCTTGTATATTGCTGTCTTAGGAAATTCCTAAGTAAGTTCCTATATGACATATAAGTAGAGTTTCTCTCCCTTAAAATGCAGACCACAAATATGATTTATTTTTCAGGTGAAGGGCACTGCACAGATCCAAAGTAGATATTCTTATTTAGTAATAATTGTACTTTGAGTATGAATGAAATTATACCTCCCCATTACCTCTGTGAGGCCATGTGCAAACAGAAATGCAAGAGAAATTGCCAAAGCAACTGATTAACTGTCGTTACTTAGCTAATATTTGCTTCCTATTGCTGAACTGGCTTTTAAGCATAAAAGAAAAGCTAGTGAGAAACTATTATTCTTTGTGTGCTTTGTGGTGACTACCTTCTGGAAGGAACAGAGATTCACTGTTATCCTCAGAAAACAGGTTTTTCTCCTGAATAGAGATCCAGGATCCAAACTCTTAGGCTACCTATGCTGACTCTACAAAGCTGCTTTCAAAACATCACTTTCGTGTTGCACATTGGAGCCTGCAAGTATGGCCATGTCTGCTGCAAGGTTTCCCTCTCTGTAGCTGGTGGCACTCCAGGTGCCCTAGCAAGGCCATTTGGCTTGTATGTGCCATAGCCAGCTGCCTTTTGGCAGTCTGCAGTCTGTCAAGGTGTTGCTGCATGGATGAGACATGGAGCAAGCTGTTCATCTGGGATCTGCATACATATGGATGCACTGTCACTGTCAGGTTGATTTCCCTATTACTCTGTGTAAGACTTTCCCTTGAGGCTACATCTATCTTGCTAAATGCATCCTCCCCTTGAGATTGATGCCTGGTCCACAGAAAAGTGGGCTGTTTGCACCCCACTCAGTGCTGATTTCTTTACAGCATCCTGGTGGTTTCCCTTGTATCCCACATAGTGAAACCCTTGTCCTCTGGGGGCTCTTCTGGACTCTCTAACTCAAGTGTGATCATTGGTTTTCAGTGGTGGCTTTTTTAAAAAAAATAATTTTTATTTGGAGTATGAGAAATAACCTGAGGCATGGGTTACAGCACACCAGATTGGTATTTCTGTAACAAGTGATGTGTCAGGAAGGCTTATGGCAAGAATTTGTCAGTAGGAGACCTGGTAGAATATTGTTGGAGGGTTGATAAGGAACAAACCCTCACCTCCACCACCTTTTTGGGAGCTGTCTGTTTCTGGGACTTTCCTCAGTTTTGTATGGAGTTCATCTGGTTCACTCCAAAAGAAGAGGCTGGGAAGGAGGTGCTAACTATGCAATAGCAGGATACTGCAGCCTGAGAGTAAACTGGCTTACCAGTTATCTGCAATGTACTGGTTTGCACCTAAACTCGGCTCAGGAGTGGCCAAAGTGTTGTTAGCATGCAGAAGATAGTTCACAACCTATAGCTGCTCTGAAGTGAGCCACTCTGCTATATTTGGACTGGACCTCAGGCATTGAACCCTTACAGTCACTGTAATTACATCTTCAGTCATTCCATTTCCTTGAAAATATTGTGATTTACCCCAGGAAAGCAGACCACTATAACCTGGAAGGAAGAAGCCTAGATTCATTTTCCTGCTCTGTAACTATGGCTCAGGTTCTTCTTGCTTAGACATTATCACATACCTTCCAGGTTTTGCCTATCTTATGTGCAGTTACTAGCCATGAAATCCTCCAGTGGAGATGCAGCTTTTGTTGTGTAAAAGTGTTTCTGCAAGAAAATATTATGTCTGNACCTCAAAAAGATCATCCAGTTCCAACCCCCTGCCATAGGCAGGGACACCTCCCACTAGATCAGGTCACTCAAGACCTCATCCAACCTGGCCTTGAACATCTCCATCCACAATCTCCCTGGGCAACCTGTTCCAGTGTTTCACCACCCTCACTGTAAAGAACTTCCTCCTAACATCCTGTTTAAAACTCCCCTCTGCCAGTTTGAACCACTTATCCCTTGTCCTTTCATTACAAGATCTTGTAAATAGTCCCTCTACAGCCTTCCTGTAGGCCCCTTTCAGGTATTGGAAGGCTACTAAAAGGTCTCCTCTAAGCCTTCTCTTCTCCAGGCTGAAAAGCCCAAATTCTTGCAGCCTGTCCTCATAGCAGAGGTGCTCCAGCCCTCTGATCATCTTTGTGTCCCTTCTCTGGACTCTCTCCAACAGTTCCACGTCCTTCTTGTGCTGGGGGCTCCGGAACCACACACAGTACTCCAGGTGGGGTCTGAGGAGAGCAGAGTAAAAGGGGAGATTCCCTTCCCTTGCCCTGCTGGCCACGCTTCTCTCGATGCAGCCCAGGACACAGTTGCTGTCTGGGCCACATGCACACACTGCTGGCTCATGTTGAGCTTTTTGTCAACCCAGACCCCCAGGTCCTTTTACGCTTATGTGAAACTGTGGTAAAAACATGTAAGCTCAATGGACTTGACTGCTCTGAAGAGTTTTCTACTATGAATCTGTCCTAAGCCTTAGTTTTCCCATTTTCTGGAGCTGATTTTGCAATGGAAAGCCTTCCGAGTTTCTCACTCAGGAGATGGGTTTCATATGATGCAATATTGCTGCTCAGAAGTAGCACTGCTCCTGATCTTACTTTTGTTATCCAACACTGGGAGGGAATAAGAGTTTCCAAACCACTTTCTTTGCTTATGCACAACTGCAGCATTTGTTGCTGACCCAGCAAATGAACTAAGTCCGATGAAATGAAGAAGAAAAGGGCAAATAATGCACTGATGATAAAGACATCAGAAAGGACAAGAGATGATATGTTTTGGTCTAGGGACTTCTTGACATCTTTTACAAGTGAGCAGGCATGACCATCCTCTTAGTTTTGAGTGGAAACTCCCTCCCAGCTCATTATCCCAGTGACGCACAGAAGTCTGAGAGAAATTTTAATTTCTCTTGCGGCAGGCTGAAACTGACTTCATCAGATTGGTAGCATTTTGGAAATGGGGAGTTCCCATGGTGCCTTAGGAACAGCAGGAAGCTCATTGCCTGTCATATTGTGGTGTGGTACAGCTGGAGAGTGTGGGGGCCACACTAGGCATTGCCTGTGGCCTTTTTTTTAATCTCTCTGTATCCATGCTTTAGAGGCAGGGCAGTGAATCATTTGGGTTAAGTGGCATGCAGCTCCATGAAAAGAGCAAGGGGGTAAGCATTGATGGGTACACAGCGTTAATATATGAGTAAGCAATTACGGGTACACAATGTACAAGATGAAGCACACACAGGTGGCTGTGCTGTGCTGCTTCTCATGGAAAACATAATTGTTCTAACTGGAACAATGACAGCAACAGAAGTAGGAAGATGGGGGTCTCATAACCTGATCTTTGGTGCCTTTTTTTCTTCTCGTGTACAAGACATAAAACCTTTTGGGTCTGAAACAGGAGGAGATAGTCTGTGTCCTACCTGTGCTAAATGAGTACTGAGGGAATTGAAAAGCTGTAGACTCTTATGGAGCTTACTTATTTTCAAATGTCTGCTGGCCTTTGAAAAAAAAGGATGTTTCTGCTGAGTGAGCAGCCTGACCTAACCTGCTTTTCTCTGTACCTATGAGAAGTAATAAATACCAGTAAGACCCGTACTGTCCACATAACTTAGACATTTGCTTTTACTATGGCTCAACCACAAAAATTCTTATAGATCCCTTCGACCTGCCTGTCCTAGCAAACACACACCTGATGTTCTGCATAACCAAGATTAAGATTAGATACTGCACCGTATGAGAAAGCTTTCCTGTTAGGAAACTTGTATGTTCTTTGTCCGTTAGTAATTTGTCACCTATTATTATATGAATTCATGACATCACTAATCCAAAAAAACTTAAAAAAATATCATGCAATTTCCTTAAGGTTTGGTTGGGGAAATCCCCAGACTCTACTATAAAAGACCTCCTTTGTCCCTTTGCTGTCACATCTGCAGGCTGAGAAGATGAAGCACACACAGGTGGTTGTGCTGTTCCTCATGCAAAGCATGATTGCTCTGGCTGGAACGATGACAACAGAAGCGGTAAGATGGGGGTCTCATAACCTGAGCTTTGATGCCTTCTTGTCTTCTTATAAAATCTGTATCACCAAAAATTCTTTTAAGGTTACTGGAAAATTATTAGGAAAATGTTGAGATTTCTGCATGGAGAAAGTTTAAAGTATTCCTCCATCCTCCCCCCAAACTAATGTATAGGGATTGGGTAATAAATGTAAAAGTGAGGCACAGGTTTCAAATCAGAGTCAAATTCTGCCTTTGGTTAGATGAGTGCAGGTCCCAGTGAGGATCTGAGTGGATATTAAATGCTCTGTATAGCTTCTAATTAATCAGCAAGGGGTTATAGCAGGAAAGGATCCACATCTTTGATGTGGAAGGAGTTGGGAGATGGGGGCTTTCCCAGTTGCAGGACTGCTGTCATGCTCTGTGGACAGGTACATGAAAGCCATGCTGGGTGGTTTTAGTGGGATGCTCTCCTTCTTCCCCATAAAACTGTATCTGGCTCAGCAAGAGGGAAATTAAAATCAAAGCCATCAGTTAGGAAAAAAACCCAAAAGAACAAAAAAAAACATAAAGCAAAACAAACCAAAACAAAAGCAACAGGAGAATACAGGGAAGAAAGGAGAAAAAAAAAACTTTGGAAAATTTTAAAACATAAAAATGACATTAGTGAAAGATTTGGATTGGTTTTGGACTGTATTTTTTTTTAACTAACAAAAAATAATGTAAAACTATGTTGAAATATCAGAAAAAGAAGTTTCAAAACAGTTTCTCTTCCAAATGAAACTTTTTTTTTTTTTTTTTTTAATGCAAAATGATTACCTTTTGGTATTTTTCAGTTAGGATTTGGAAAAAAAGGCTCATTTGGGCTCCCAGTGCCTCTTCCTGATTTGTTTGGTTTAGTTACCAACCAGAAAAAAAAAAAAATCCTCTGTGCCCCTAGCCAAAGTTTTGGAAGTTTGGGAGCACTGTAGGTGCAGGCAGTAAAGACAGCATCTCCTAGGAAGGTGATTTTATCTACTCAAAGAAGAGGAAGTTGCAAAAGTTAAGATGGAGGCATAAATATATGTCAATAAGCTGGATGTAGAAAGCTTAATAAGTGAGACATTTCTCCTCAGCCTGCTTAGCTTTAAGGAAGTTAGTCTCCAGTTTGTGTAATTTACACCATTTGTGATGCTCCCTCTCCTACCACTGCTCATTGCTTCTTATTGCCACATGCTTGGTCAGTGTAATCATGAGCACACAAATGCCTCTTCAAATGGGTTTGTCTAACAAACTTATCACACAAAAGCTTGTTTATGCTGTGCCCTTTAACAGACCTGCCCTTTGCCAGCCATTTGGATTTCCCCACCATTCCCTGTCTCAGGAATGGGGCTCAGGCTGTGATTTAGATATGCAGAAAGACCCAGGGGTGAGTGTCCTGTTGTGGGGAAAGCCCATTTGATGCTCCATCTGTCGCACCATTTGACATTGAGGGTGTCTTCCTGCAGTTTCCAGTTTGCCACACATTTTGGTGAGACCACACTAAAAGTGTGCTACATCACAGCAATGAACTGTGCTCTGCATGAGGATGTGGGAGAAATTTAGGGCACACTGTAAGTGCCAGGGTGACAGTGATTTTCCTTGCTGTTGCAGGAGTTAGGCAGCAGCCACAGATGAGCATTAAAGGGGATGCATATAGTCTTACCTCATAAAAGACTCCCAAGATGCAACTGTTTGTATCCTTGGCAGTGTGGTGCCCTCCTTCCCTTTGCTCTCTCCCTGTGCTGGAATGCTGTCCTCTCCGTGCTGCTAGTAGCATAGCAGGACACATGCCCTGGCTGTCACAGTTCACAGCCTGACAACTTGTGAAAGGGGCAGTGAGTCCTTTGCTGAAAGGCTGGAGCATGAGCTGGGAGATGAAGAGTGGACATCCCTGCTGGGAGGACAGCAGTATCCAGACCGAGGGCAAGGGGGTACATTACTGTCCTTTTAGAGTGCCATGCAGCCTGTCAGGGCTGCCTGTCGGAGCCCCAGCTCACACCTCGCAGGCAGACTGAACATCCCCTGCCTTGCACTGGTCACACAGAGCCTTTCTTCAAGAAAAAATGTCTGTGAAGTGACACTGTGCCTGGGGAAATGTTAGCCACCTCAGCAGCAGATCAGAAAGGCCTCATTTTAGAGTTGCTGGGGATGGCTCCTATAGCCATCAAAGTGCTTTGGAGCTGCAGGCTGGGCACCAGTTGGTAGGGAATATGCAGGAATTCATACTGAAAAAGACTTTCCTTTGCTTTTTAGACACTTCATCTCAACACAACGCTTCAATATCTGACTCAGCCTGGCAAGACAACTGTCAACTTGCACACTCCCCCTAAGGTATAACCTTTACTGTTCTTCAATAAAGTCCAGAAAAGAGCAAAATTAGAAATGTATGTTCCATTTGTTTTTTAATCATGCACAGTCACTCAGAGACTTAGCTCTAATAGAGGTGCATCAGTTAAGGCTCCTAGGAAAATCATTTAGGTGCTGTGTATTCAGGATTTTAGGCAGCAGCAAATTCCTCGAATCATCAGTGCTGCTTAATCAATGCCTTAAGTGACATCCTAAGCTGTGACATTACTCTTGTGGCTACTGAACTGGACCACAGACATGAAACAGTTGAGGCCATAGGAGTTTGATGGCAATGTACCAAACAGTTTGGTGGTTACACCTTCCTGGAAGAACAGAAAGAGTTCTTTTCAACTGTCTTCTCATGTTAACCAGAACAGGACCTTGAATCTGTCTTCTGAGAAGTGCCCACTTGTGGTTGCTAGGGCTGAGAAAATCTTGATTTTTCTTGTTCTACCTAGCTCAAATTTTATTAAGCTCTTTGCTGGCAGAAGGGCTTGAATATGATTTCTCTGTCTTCAGGGCTGTGGTCTGCAGGTTTCAGGGTCTGGTTTCTTTCCCTCTCTACATCAGTGACTGCTTAAAACACGTGTGCTTCAGAGCAGGTTTAATGGGAAACATTTGCTCTAAATAGTCTTGCAACCTACTATAAAGATCAGAGTTTGTCCAAAATACAGTTCCTGACCTTCTCTAGAGATAATCAAAACATGCCTGGACACTGTCCTGTGCAATCTGCTCAATGTGAACCTGCTTTAGCAGGGGTTTAGAACTGGATGATTTCCAGAGATTACTTCCAACTACTACCATTCTGTGGTTGTGTGATCGAGCTGGAGATGATAGACAGCTTGATAGCAGGTCTTCATGGTCCAGGCTAGCCCAGCATCGTGCCTGGGATGTGCGGAAGGACCTCTTCTGAGTAAGGGTTGAGTCTCCGGCTCCAATAGAAGGTTTAGAAAGTTAAATGGAGTCATGAGTTTTACTTTGAGCAGCAGGACCCAAATCTCTTTCATCTCCATGCACAGCTGAAATGGCCTCTGTCCCTGCCATGGCCTCTGTCCCTGCTGTGTGGTTTCTGTGGATCCCATTCTTTGTGTTAGGATGAGTGAGTAGCTAATTCAAAGCTGTGAATACCACAGGGCTATAGTGTAGCTGGAAATTAAGCATGGAAATGGCTAGACTTTTTTGAGGATGCAACCTTAAATCCGCATCTAGGCAGCTGAATATGTTTCCAGATTTTCAAAAAAATCAAGTATCTGCCAGCTTCTACTCCATTTCTTAAACTGAAGGGATGTGGAAAAGGAACATTTGTCATAGCTTAAATATGTATATGTAACAGATTAATTTTGCAGAGTAAAATGTTACTGTCAAGTCCTTGCTGTAGGCTAGGACACTTTGCTCTCTTTTAAGCATTCAGTGTAAATTATTAAACTTTAAAAGCCATGCAACTCCATCAAAAATAACAGCCTATCTTGTGCATTTTTCTGCAGGACGAGGTAAGTCATTTTTTGTTATGTGGTTGTCTGTTATATGGTAATACTGGTATTATATTTTGATCAAAGCACTTACTGACCCAAGGGCTTTTAACTAAACAATGCTTCTTGGTCTTGTCAACATTGCTATCCCAATGTTTGCAATGTCAGTGGAAGAATGGAAGCAGTCCTGTCTGCCCAGGCTGTTTGTTCCTCTGGGGAAACTGTCTCCTTGCTTACATATAAGCTGCACTTAACTGCAGCGAAGCTCTGCCTTCAGCCCAAGGCTTCCTCCTAACACAAATATTCAATATGTATTGATGGGCTTTCATAGAGGTTTAAATGGACACGTTGGAGTTTTGTTGAGTGATCATCTGAATACACTTATGAATGAGTGATTTAGCACATGGTACTTCTGTAGCCAAAACTACAGTTTACAGCACAGTGGACAATGTTGCGGTGGGTTGGTGTAGTGGTTTGGGAGTTCCCCACCGCCCCCCACATTGTGAAATTACCCAGGCTAGACTCAGACATCTGAAAGTTAAGGAAATGAAGCTTTGTATTACAGATTTGCACAATATAGAAGCAGCCAGCATGGCTCAAAGCTGTCTGTCTTATCTATGTTTTGGTTCTAACTTCTATACATTTTTCAGTAAACAAATGAGTGAAGGAGACCCTGGAATGTTTTCCTTTCTCAGCCTATAGTCTAATTTCTTATTAAAATCCTCCAACTGGTTCAAACCATCACAATTGGGAACTTCACCCTCCAGCAATTAAAATTTAACAGACCAGCTCAGATGACTTCGAAGTAAGACGCAGCTATATTTTACAGCAAAGCTAAATTTACAAGCATCTATGAAAAATATATTTTCATGTATTTAGAGTTATTTACAATTTTTAAATAATACTGAAATCAAATCTTCCCCCCCCCAGACAAAGAAAGCCCAGAAGAGGCCAATGTCACCCTTTCTCTCCTGAGATAGCATACAACCAGCAAGGCTTATGTGTTATCTAGTCAATTGAGGTTAGTGCAGGAGTTAGAGAGAGAGAGAGAGAAGCGAAGGAAAAGCAAACAGATCCAGCACCCAAGAGCCAAGAAGAAAAAATTGTTTATACATTGGCTTTTTATAGTGCTTAGCAAACCAATGAATGATACAGAATTTATCATTATTATACTTTTGCAACCAGTGATCCAATTTAGTTAGATTCCGCACTGAACTTTTGGGAAAGTATCAATTTCTCTTATTAGAATATTCCAGTAAGCCTTAAACCACTACAAATGTATAGTTCACATTACACTACATAGACAAGCATAGATGTTTTTCCCATCTGTTTGCTTTGTTACTGCTAATCAACTTGCCATCCCAATCATACCCACTTACAGAGGACTCAGAGGTGCAAAAGCATCTAAGTGACTTAAGAACCCATTTGTCTTAGTAATTTTGGTACTGATAGCCATATAGAATAAAAACAAGCAAACAAACAAAAGATTATATAATTGTTTAGGTTGGAAGAGACTTTTAAGATCTTTGAGTTCAACCATTAACCTAGGACTGCCAAGACCACCACTAAACTATGTCTCTAAGCACCATATCCACACAATTTTAAGTACCTCCAGGGATGTTGACTCAACCACTTCCCTGGCCAGCCTGTTCCAGGGCTTGAAAACCCTTTTGGTGAAGAAAATTTTCAATCTAAACCTTCCCTGGCATAACTTGAGGGTGTCTCTCCTCATCCTATCACTTCTTACTTTGGAAGTAGACATCAACACCCACCTAGCTACAGCCTCCCTTCAGATAGTAGTAGAGTGTTAAGGTCTCCTCTGAGCCTCTTAGAAATGTAGAAGTAATTTCCAGTATGTCTCAGAGGGATTTTCAGAAGTGCTTTGGTAACCTGTCTGGCAGAGAAAGGAATTTATGTACTTGGACATTCTGGAATGCCTTGAGATACTTTTCTGCCTCCTTTCATGTAAAATGTCTTCAGCAGTCTATGAATGAAGTTTTAAGACCTGTGGTGCTTGAATAACACAGATAAAACATCTTTTCATGCTTTCTTTCAAAATGAGATGCATGCTGTTTTTTTTATGGCTGCAGTAAAGTGGTTGCCAGAAGTGTGAACTGGGATCATTCCTACTTGCTGCTGTTCTCTTCTTGAGCTCACAGATAAAGACAGTTTTGCTGCTGGCCATCAGTTCATGTTCTGGGCTGGTTTGGTGGTGAGGAAGTTAGTTGAAATCACTGTGAAAAACCAAGGGAGAGAGTGCTGAAATGTCAGCTTTCAGCAGTTAGTTTTGTTATTTGCTTGTTTATTTTTAAGAGGAACAGAGAAAGAGAAAACACATGAATAACACTGGGATTTCTGCAAGGCAAGAGGAGAGATTATAGAAAGAAATGGATTTGAAGAGCAAGCATGTAGCTTTAAAATATTCCACTGCACTGAAGTGTGTGCCAGAATATTTTAAAGTAACATTAAATATCTTTATTAATAAATTCGTGATAGGTTTATGAACCAGGAAACATTTTGTGTACAAACAAAAAAGAACTGCTCCAAACACACTCAGTATTCAGCCTGGTGTTTATGGGAAATGATGTGCTTTGGCTGTAAATTATGGCAAGATCATGAATTACTAGCCCTGACCTTTCCATACACCATACCCATTGCTCCAGTGGTGATGCTTTGAGCATGCAGATAACCAGGAAAAGGTGATTCGTGCCAATGGCATGGACAATAGCTTCACAATCCATCCACAAATGTGGATGGGCAGGCTGGGATATGTGGGTGTTATGTGCAATATTTGGTAGCAAAATAAATATCTCTACCTTAGGCTGAGCCTGCATTTTCAATTAATCACCTTTCAGTGGTGTATAATTTAATGCATATGCCTGTTTGCCAGGGCTGTCTGAAAATTTCCAATTGAAGTATTTTTGTTTTCAAAACTTCCCCTGTTACTTGATCTATTTTGGTTCTTCCACTTCTATGGATGACTGGCTAATCTGGGGAGGTTGTTCTTCACCTGTGCTTGGCACTGGTCAGGCCACACCTTGAGTACTGTGTCCAGTTCTGGTCCCCTCAATTCAAGAGAGATATTGAGGTACTGGAATGTGTCCAGAGAAGGGCGACAAATCTGGTGAGGGGCCTGGAGCACAAGCCTTATGAGGAGAGCCTGAGGGAGCTGGGGTTGCTTGGCTTGGAGAAGAGGAGGCTCAGGGGTGACCTCATTGCTGTCTACAACTACCTGAAGGGAGGTTCTAGCCAGGTGGAGGTTGGTCTCTTCTCCCAGGCAACCAGTAACAGAACAAGGGGACAGTCTCAAGTTGTGCCGGGGGAGGTATAGGCTGGATATTAGGAAGAAGTTTTTCCCAGAGAGAGTGATTTGCCATTGGAATGGGCTGCCCAGGAAGGTGGTGGAGTTGCCATCCCTGCAGGTGTTCAAGAAAAGACTGGATGGAGCACTTAGTGCCATTGGATAGGGCTGTGTGATATGTTGGACTGTGTGATCTTGGAGGTCTCTTCCAATCTGACCTATTCTATTCTATTCTATTCTATTCTATTCTATTCTATTCTATTCTATTCTATTCTATTCTATTCTATTCTGATTCTGCTTAACAGAACAGTAACTATAAGGACATAGGTTAGTAATTTATTATCTTCCTGCTCTTGTGTACTTTTCTGTCTGCCAGAATTGTTATTGAAATACTTTAGGAACATTGTCCAGGAGACCTGGAAAGTAAGGATTACTATGTGCCTCTGTGGTAAAATCTTTACAGCAATATTTAAGTATTTTCAAGAGGGTTTGTAAGGCTGAATCACAAAAAACCCCAACCCAAACCAAACAAAAAACAAACAAAAAAACCCCAAACCAACAACCCCACCCCCAAAAAAAAAAAAACCAAACAAAGAAAAAGCTAGATAGTTTGAGGTCCTTGGAAGAAAAATGTCAAGTAATGAAGTTGTTGAATTCATGTTGGAAGAAAAATGTCTAGTAATGCTATTGTTGAATTCATGTTTATCACAGCTCATATTATTGCCAGACATTAACTACTGATTCCAGAGCAGAGTATTAATACTTTCTTCCTTACTGCTTTATTATTGCAGCTCTTTACCAGCGTGCCTGGCTCTGTGGATGACAAGGGAACTTGTCAGTGCTCTGTGTACTTGCCGGATGCCACCTTTCCAGTGCAGAAGGCTGAGCAATTGGAAATTATAGCCTCAACACTCTCGGAGAAATTCGAGCTAGAGCTTTCTCAAGTAAGGTGTTCTTTTCTCATAAATACAAAAATTGTATCTTTGCTGAAAAGCAGTTGCCTGTGAAGAAGTGCAGCAGTCAGCGCTTTTCAGTGATGTCTTTCGAAAAGCGGGGAAAGAAGGCTCTGTAAGAACAAGCAGAAGGCTGATTAAATCTCAAATCTTTAACATTGTAGTATGTCATGCATTTGAATATCCTTAGGTCTCTTTTCCAGGTCTCTCTTTGCAGCTGGAGGCATATGGTGGGTTTTTTTTTTTGTTTTTTTTTTTTTTTTAAGAATGGTGATGTTTTTCCTCTTTTGGATCAGTTTTATCGGTTTGTGACTGCTACTCAGAGCTGCGGAAAGCCAAGCCTCCTGCTCTTTCATGTGTTATTATTTGTATCAAGCCAGCCAGATTGTAAAAGGGAAATGAAGGGAAAGAGGAGAAAGGTCACCACAGTCCAGAGTGAAGCAGTAGGTGAATGTTTGCCCCTTCGCTGCTTCTGCTCTCACAGATTTAAAAAATCAAATATCTTCCTTGTCAACATCTGAAGCTGTGGCAGTAAGGCTGCTGAATTATGCATTGCTTTCAAAGACAAACACACCTTCTACACTTTGGCTGCTTGTTGTATGAATTCAGATCCATATTTGTAGGAACTTGGGCGAATCTACACATGCTGCACTGGGTGAAGCTTCCTGTGAAGACAGAAATCTGTATTTGACTTTGGATAGTGGATAAATATTCAGGATTCAGATTAGGTGTCCAGCAGAAAATGTTTTCTTCAGGAACCAAGCATCTTAAGGCGTGAAGTGTCCTTGAATTAATCAGCAGAAAAGGCACAGCACTAAATTATAAATTCTAACCATAAATATTCATAACCCTCCTCTGGTATAATCAAGAACAGATAAGAAGTTGTGCATGAAAAACAGAACAACACTCGAAGGATCCTATAGTAAGATCTTTTGGTTCAAATTATTTGTTTTTAAAGAACTAGAGATATCAATGCAACACATTCAGCTGTCAGCAGGGGTATGAAGGGCAAGTTGACATAAGTCACACTGCCTCCAAGAACAGGAGTTACCTGATTGTGTACAGCATGGAGGTGTAGCTCAGAGTTAATGATCCATGAAAAACCACAGAGATTTTCAGGTTCTCACACTGTTCCTGCTGTGGTCAGTACCTGCATTTTAAGCTAACTACACTGAGACATGATCAGCAGTGTGATTCCCAGCAAGAAAGCTGGCACGATTCTTCAAGGTGTTTGTGTGCCACCTTTCCCAGTCAATTGGCTTGGTGTAACCAGTCTTCCACCAGTATTTTCCTTAGAAGGGTTCACGTTTGCTTTAGGATACGTGAATTATCTGCTAGTGCCATGCAGATCTGCAGAGCATCTCAAGTGCTGCTTGATGTCACTGTGTGGACAACCTCAGATCTCCACTGAATTCAGACATCTTACTCATATAAAGACACAGGTTACTGCAGATATCTAAGATTATGTGTCCAGATTTGTATCTGAAACTTACCTCTAAATTCAGGTCAATCTGAATGCCCACTGTGGACTTCAATGTCTAGGTTGTATCAAGTCGTGTAACTGCATTGTCATCCTTAGGTGGCCAGCAGTGCAGTGCAGTTGTGGTAGTTTAGCAGCTACCTGTCCCTCTCCTCTTCCACC
>VWZI01005762.1:220396-243399 GCA_013396835.1 Psilopogon haemacephalus | reverse complement strand
CCCCCCAGGGGGTGGAATTTTTTCTGAGTCCTTTTTTTTTTTTTTTTTTTGGCTCTGAGAATCTTCATGTGTTAGTCTCTCTTCTAAAACATGTTTGAAACTCGTGGGAGATTTTGCTGGGTAAGAGCTGCAGGATTGGACCCTCTTAAGGATGCTTTCTATGTGCTAGAAGTTCCAGATAAACAACCTGATTGAATTGTTAACCTTTTGCCTGATTGTAGGCTAATTCAAAAAAAGCAAGGGGGTCCTTTTATAGAATCAGCAGGCAAGGAAGCTCACAGATAAAGAGATGCTCTCATGTGCCAAATGAGTACAAACTGTAAGCTGAAAATACCAGACTAATTTTTCCTCTGTCACATCAACCTTTGCCAGCATAATTATGATTACAGAAGAAAATTAACCTTTCAAAGTAAAGTGGGAATTGGCTGTTCCTCTCAATAGGAAAAGGGGAGAGGACACCTCTGTAAAAGGGGTAGGTCAGCTTGTGATCCTAAGGAAACTGCCTTTCAGAACTTATATCACATTAGCCACGACATCCTCACGTAACAATATCAGGAGAAAAAAAAAAAGCATGCCTGCCCTCTGCCAGGAACAATTCAATTCATTCAAATACAATTAATTCAAAAGAATTAACTTGTAGTGGAATTCTGCTTGGTGTCAGCTTGCACACTGCTTCACCCCCTTGCTCCTTTCAGATCTGTAGAGGTCAGGCCTGCCCAAAACCAATGTCCTGGGCCCAGTGACTATAGAGTTGCTGATTTTTTCTCTTCTTTCTTGTCTTCCCCCATTCCTACCACTTTTTTATTTTTCTTTTTTCTTTTATATCTTTGTCTAGCACCTTTGTTTCCCCTTCTGTATTCTCCAAATACATGCTGGAGAAGTGTCTGTTTGCATGCTGCAAAACCTGCTTTGATAAATACCAGTTGCAAGTAAATGACATAGTAAATGAGCACTGCAGATTTTTACTGCCCTTTTCATTACACAAGGGTGACAATGCTTGGAAAGGAGACAAAACTGAGGAATTTTTTTCCTATATATGCCTCACATGTCTCTATTCTCCTCCTATAAAGGGCTAATACAGGCCCTATGCACTCATTGTACCCTGCTTTAGGTTTTTGTGATAAATGTGGCAGCAATCAATGCTAGTTATTCGTCTGTCTCCCTAAATGTGGGATATGCAGAGAATTTCTGTGCTAGCCTGTCAGGAGACAGTAGCCAATCCCTCGCAAGTAGATGCAGCAGAAGAGCGGGGATTAAGGGCTGCTTAAATAAATCTATCTGCCAAGCAACAGAGCAACATTGTGTTGCTTTTTCAACCAACATTTTTATACTACAGAAACTCCTAAGCCAAATCTGAGCAGGTGGAAATGCAGACACAGGACACTGCAATGCTTGACATATGTGCTGGGTGTCTCTGCAAAAGCAGTACGGAACTCTTTGAGCAGCACTGCTGAGAAAATTACATTTGTCCAATAATTTGCCAGGGGAGCTATTATCTTAAGTTCATTGCAATGCTGGTGTGGTTGTACAGAGCACTGCAGAGTGCTGGGTAGTTCAGGCTCAATGTGTATGGATATCGCTCAGCAATATTCCACTGGATGGTGTTGACATGTCCTTAAATGACCTAGATGGTTGACTGAGTCAAAACCCTCTGATGGCAGAGGAGAGATTCAGGTCTGATTCCTGCAGCATTCTTCAATCAGGGCTGAAATAACTATGTGTTGCCTTGTTCCAGCTCTCAGCACTTTGTCCAGACCTTGGGACCATAGGAAAAACCTCCAGATTCACAGATTTCTTACTAATTAGTAGCAATCACTAATTCCAGCAGTCTGTTTATTTAAGCAGTTTGCAGATTTAGTTTCCATTTTATTAGTATTAACATTAGTATCAGTAGTACTGTGAGAAAGGTTATAAATGCCTAGATAGATTTCTTAATACCCCTGTGATGCACATATCTTCACGCAGCAGTGCAATTTTATACAGACACAGGCTTGCTTTATATTTTTCAGGCTGAAAGCATATATTTCTTTTTCTTTTCTGGAAATGCTAGACACACAATTTAAGCATTGACTTTCAAAGACCTTTTCCAGAAGACTTCTTGTGAGGGTATCTTCCAATTCCATACTGATTTTGATGACTAGTGAAAGTGGCCTTTCTAAGAATATTGCCCAGTTCTTCCTACTCTTTCCCAAAGAGATGATGGTGACAGCTAGGGCAAGTGATCCTAGCTGTCTGTGTTGCCTGTCAGTTTCAAGAAACTAGATCTGTCTTCATATGTGATGACTTTTTGATTCTTCATTGTAATAAATAGCTTAACTTGCCCTTACCCTGGCTTGACCTGGAAGATCTAGAGCATCCAGTGTTATGAGTCAGGGTACTTCTGCTGCAGCTTATGGAAATTTGCCAGTTTATATCAGAGCAGCTCTAAATCTGACTGCATACATTTAGAACAGAAGATCTGTTTCAAACTCTCATTTAAATGTGTGAGATTGAGCAGCCTGGTTGTGTGTGTATTATGTATATGCATGCAGAGGTTTGATGGTGGGTTCTTTCAGATTTATAGTGTAGTTGTGCCACTACTGAAAATTAAAGAGGGGCTTGTGTGTTATGATTCTCCTTCTTAAGCTACATCACAATATCTTACAATCTTAAAAGCTCTTTTTTGCCTTTCATGAATTTTCATGCCATGGGTGCCCATACTCTTTGTTATACAAGGCAGTGAATAAAAAGTCAATGCTGTTATTTGATAAGTGTGGGTTTTGAGATCTCTGTCACAGGGGCTACCCTGTGCCAAAAGAAGAAAACAAAGGCCCATGTTCTTCACACCATGACAGGATGCTGGGTTCCATCAACAAGCACATCGCCAGCAGAGATAAAGAAGTCATTGTTCTGCTCTACTCAGTTCTTTTCAGGCCATACCTGGAGTACTGCATGCAGCTTTGGTCCCCACTGTACAAAAAAAGATGGGACAGCCTGGAAAGTGTCCACAGAAGGCCTATGGGAATGATCAGAAGACTGGAGGACTTGCCATATAAGGAAAGGCTGAGAGAACTGGATTTGTTCAGCCTTGAGAAGAGAAGGCTTAGGGAAGCCCTCATTGCCACGTACCGGTACATAAAGGGTTGCTGCCTTTTTACAAGGAGTTGCGTGAAAAAGACAAGGGGCACTGGGTACTCCTGGGGAGATTCTGACTGGAATCCAGAGCAATTTTTTATGTCATGAGAACAGTTAAACATTGGGTTAATCTCCCAAAAGAAGTAGTGGATTCTCCTACACTGGTCAGTTTTAAGACTCAGCTTGAGAAGGTGTGCGGCCATCTCATTTAAGCTGCACTATCATCTAGAAAGGTTGGACCAGATGATCCTTGGAGTCCCTTCCAACATGGCATTCTGCAATTCTGTGATTTTAGATGCCATTCCAGAAGCAGTGGGAAAAAAATACTGACTTTCATTTAATATTAACATAACACAAGAATGGTTGAGAGGATATGTGCTAAAAATCTTTCAGTTGAAGAAATAATAGTTATGGAAGTCATAGTGCTGTAGACAGAGACCCTTGAGCTGCATATAACATCTAGGAGGATAAATAAGGAGCTACTGGTGCAATAAACTATATATATTTATTCCTATTTCTTACCTTCTGTATATTCATTTAAGAGAAGAGAGACGAGAATTTTATGAAGCATATGGGAGAGAAATTGCTTCTCTTTCCTGAAGTGTTAAGTTTCAGGGAATAACATTTTCCGAGGAATGCCCAAATCCATACAATATCCTTAACAATTTGCATCACAATGCTGTGCTGTGACCTTTACCTCAGCAGATACCTTTGTCAAAATATATTTATCTGGACAACTGTTTAATGAGTCAAAGGCTGCTATGTAAATTACTTTTGCTAAAGCCTGCAGTATATTTTACAGTTTCATTTAAACAAGAGTTACATTTGAACATTTCCTCCATGCCCAAAGACAAACCTCAAACCAGCTCTGCCAGCTTCTGAGACAACTCAAATATACACAGGGTAAAATCCTATTTGGATTTAGAGTAAAAAAAAGGTAAAAAACTTGGGAATTCTTTATTGCATTTTTCAACCTCCTTAGGTTGTTTCTGTGAGATAATACACTACATATTTCCTAATAAAATTTTCACCAATATAAGTTATTGGCATACTGAGGATAAAATTAGCTCACAGAGAAAATATTGGCAAAGAATTAGAAGAAAAAAGGAAGACTGAGAGTAAAATCCTATGTTCGGATATCCCCCGGCATTCCTGAGGGGACTTTTTGGAACTGCCAACCATAAATGAGGGTTAAATTTAATGGGGTTTATGAACACAATGAGAATTTAATTTGTGTAGTCTATGTGAAGAATACATATGTCAGGTATGTGAAAGTTATGCATGGGATACTCAGAAATATAATAAAGATGTCAAAAAGGCTTTTCTTATTTGCTAACTTGGACTTGAATGTGCACCTTTTTTCTCCCTTTCTTTAAGGTTAGAGAGTACACAAAAAAGATTGAACTGTATCAGCAGCGAATCCATAATCTAACCATCAGAGTGGAGCATATGGAGAAGAGCAGCATATCTTACACAGAACTGGACTTCCAGTTACTCAAAGTAGAAATCCGTGACTTAGAGACACTGGTCACACAGCTGAAATCCAGCCTTGTTGGAAGCAATGTCATCGTTGAGCAGATATTTTTGGAGGTATTGCCAAAGTGTTAATTTGTCACAGAGGGTTCAAATATACATACAGTCTGTTCTCTTTACTGTTTAGATTGGGGAAATGCAGCCTGTCTCTGCCACAGCCAGTGGAATATTTTTAGTGTTTCATAAGCATAAATGAAAAGAGAGCTTGACCATAAATGTGTTAACATTCCCCCCCCAACTCAATATCAAGCACAGTAAAGCAAGGAAATCCCAAAGCAAAGGGAGAGCTCTTTGCTTTTGCCAAATACCTGCCTGAAAGTTAAGAGTCTTGTGTAGCGTTAAGCACAGAAGCTGGTTATTATAATAAACATTAATTTATAGGTGCCCCCCCTCTTCTTGAAAGCCTCTGTGCTTTAACTAAGATAATTTAAAAATTAGCTCCTGGTTTCTGCTAGGGCAGAGGCCCAATCAATATGAAATCAAATAGTGGGAAAACTATCACCTTCCCAGCAGACCACAAATCACATTTTCAAAATTGTAGTTAATCACTCACCTAGAGAGAATAATTACTTCAGATGAAATATCCTTTTGTCTATTGTCCTTTAAGACATCTAGTAGGTACCTGAGAACATTATTTGTCTTTGCAAACAAGATTGCCAGGCACTTTAGTGAGGCTGGAATAAGTACTTTTTTATATACAATGTCTAGTACTTGCCTAAGACTTACTGGGTATTTTTACCATGCCTAAGACTAAACTGGGGCAGTTTAGTCTTGAGAAGGCTGAGAGGGGATCTCATCGATGTCCATAAATCTCTGAGGTGTGTGTGTCAGATGGATGGGGCCAATCTCTTTTTGGAAATGCACAGTAATAAGACAAGCAGCATCAGCTACAAACTCGAACATAGAAGATTTCACCTCAACATGAGCGGAAACGTCTTTCTGGTGAGGGTGACGGAGCACTGGAACAGGCTGTCCACAGAAGTTGTGAAGTCTCCTTCTCTGGAGTCTTTCAAAACCCACCTGGATGCATTCCTGTGTGAACTACCCTAGGTGATCCTGCCTTGGCAGGGGGGTTGGACTCGATGATTTCTGAAGGTTCCTTCCAACCTCTAATGTTCTCTTATTCTGTATAGAATAACACTATAATGTTGCATTTTGCTATACGACTGAGCATTGCAGTCACATAGTTCTGTAGGAAATGTAAAGTTCAGACTAGCAGGACAATGCCTATTCATAGGAATATTTCTTAGATCTTGTTCTGTAGCATCTTCAGTGGTATGATCAACCCTGCTTGAAAATATCTGTAAAATACAGATGACAGAAATGTAAACTTGTCTCTCATTTTTTTTTTCCCCCTCCCTTTAGATCACAAATCTGACTCTCCTGGTAAATGAGCTAGAATCCCTGGACAAAAACAATATTCTTGCAATTCGCCGGCAAATTGTCTCTCTGCAGAATCGATTGAAAGAGTGCGAAGAGAACACAAACAAAACTACAGTAGCTCCTTATTTCCCACCAGGTAAGCGTTTCTGTTGTATATCAGGTAAGAAACAACACACTACATGGGTGGGAACGGTAAATACAGACATTTCCCTTTGTTAATATTAAATACAATTGTAATGATACAACTTAGCTTTTGAAAAATTGAGTAGACAGCTCCTAATGTTTCATCAACGGGTTCAAAAGGAAAATGAGGGCAGGAAACAACCTCTTACAGACTCAGTCGCTGTTTTCAACTGGAAAAAAAGTTGTGATCTTCCACTCACCTGAGGTGCGAAAACGGATCTCTACCCACATTTCTCTTTTTCAAAACAATTACCTTTTTTTTTTTTTTTTTGTGACTAGCTTTGATTTTTAACAGTTCCTGTGAAAGTGACCTGTGTCATGGTGATTTTGCTGTAATGCTGCTTGGGAAATGTATGAGCAGTTGATGTACTAAAGCTGTTGATGTTCAAACTCTGGAAGGTAGCTTTGCATGAAGATTACTTTTGCTTCACAGGCAAAAGATTCTTCTAAATCAGAAGGTCAAGAACCTTTGGGGGAAATTCTGGTCTCAGGGAAATAAGTGGGAACTTCATTACTGATTTCATTGTAACTAGGATATTATTATTTCTTTAAGTAGGAAAAGTTATGTTCTGGGGCTTAGTGGTTCCCAGAGTGTGGTTCATGTAGAAGCATCAAGAGTCACAGGTGCTTACAAGTGGTAATTAGTTTACAACTGGCATAATTCTTGTGTTGACATTGTGCTCAGCATGAAAAAAATCATATTATGAGTCAATCATGCTCTGAGAAGTTTTGAGAGTTGGATATAATGTGCTGGAACAAACTATTATTGAAACACTAGTTTGGGCATGTTAGATCAAACATTCTACTTGCTAACAGATAGGAGGGTTTATCAAACTACCTTGACCCCCTGAGCATTGTATACACGGGGGATTCCTTTTGACAGTATTGTAAGACAGAAAGTGTTCTGTTATAGCCAATGCCCAGAGGAAGGATTTTGCTTTTTCATGTTAGTTGGTTAACAATCATCTAAAGCAGCCCATTAAAAAGGTGGAGTGGTGTCCTGCTGACAAGGACTATAGCTTTGCACCTACCTGCATGTACCTCTCACCACCAGGAGGTTAGCTCATTCAAATGTCTCATTGGAAAAGTGAAAGGTAGAAATACAAACTTCTCTCAGGGTCAACAGCCTTTCCTACTGAGATCTCCTCAGGGCTTCACGGCAATGCAGGCAGCTGCTGCACTTCTCTGACAGGATTCGTGAGTAGCACCTTGTCTGGGGATCTGGTAGGAGAGGAAGCTGAAACAAAACCCTGCATTTTAAAAATCTCAAGGCCGTTCTCTGTTCCTTGAGAAAGGGATTGAAACATTTCCATAAAACAAAGCAAAACAACAACAAAGACAAGGAAAAAAAAAACAACAGAAAGCAACAAAACAAAACAAAACAGGCCACGTTTTAAAAGTACTTGAAGGGCATTTCATTGATTTATTGAGGGTGATGGTGTGTGGAAAGAAACAACCTCTTTCTCTTCAAGCCTACAGCAAGCCTTTGATTCAGTGAGAAAGTACTGAACTCTAGAAGAAGAATACTGTGTCCTTCCATGAGTGACAGAGGAAGGTGCTGTTTTTATGCCTGGGTGGTTGCATGAGCTTCTGTGGGATGTAGGAGCTTTCACAGAGTAGGGAAATGGAGGTATATGTTTGTGTTTGGTGCTCCAGAACTTCACACTGTGCTCCAGGTGGGGTGTGAGGAGAGCAGAGTAAAGGGAGAAAATCATAGAATCATTCTCTCCTCATGAAATTTAACAAGGCCAAGTGTAAGGTCCTGCACCTGGGTTGCTGCAATCTCAAGCACAAATCCAGGCTGGGTGGTGAGTGGCTAGAGAGCAGCTCTGAGGAAAAGGGCCTGGGGGTCTGGGTGGATGAGAAGCTCAACATGAGCCTGCAGTGTGCACATGCGGCTCAGACAGCAACTGTGTCCTGGGCTGCATTAAGAGAAGCATTACCAGCAGGGCAAGGGAGGTGATTCTCCCCCTTTACTCTGCTCTTGTCAGACCCCACCTGGAGTACTGTGTGCAGTTCTGGAGCCCCCAGCACAAGAAGGACATGGAACTGCTGGAGAGAGTCCAGAGGAGGGCCACAAAGATGATCATAGGGCTGGAGCACCTCTGCTGTGAGGACAGGCTGAGTGAGTTGGGGCTTTTCAGCCTGGAGAAGAGAAGGCTTCGGGGAGACCTTATAGCAGCCTACCAGTATCTGAGGGGGGCCTACAGGAGGGCTGGGGAGGGGCTGTTCACATGGTCTTGTAATGACAGAACGAGGGGGAATGGGTTCAAATTGGCAGAGGGGAGATTTGAACGGGAAGTTAGGAAGAAATTCTTCACAGTGAGGGTGGTGAGGCACTGGAACAGGTTGCCCAGGGAGGTTGTGTCTGCTCCCTCCCTGGATATGTTCAAGGCCAGGCTGGATGAGGTCTTGAGTGTCCTGGTCTAGTGGGAGGTGTCCCTGCCTGTGGCGGGGGGTTGGAACTGGATGATCTTTAAGGTCTCTTCCAACCTAGACCATTCTATGATTCTATGATTCTATGTTTCACAATGTAGCTCTGTGCAGGGATAGGTAAGTTATGCCTGTACTTGGATGATAGCTCTGGGATGGGTAAAAGTAACTGCACGGGATGTGACTGTAACAGAATGATTTCACATCACTTCTTAGAGAGTGATGGGGAGATGGATAGAACTTATCTGGGATCAAAATGGTATTGCTTTAGTGCTGCCTTTGTCCTGAATGATGTGCCAGCTAGCTCAGGCACCTGTCAATGCATTGTGTGGGAAACACAGAGCACAAACTAACTTATAAGGCCAAGACCCCAGATGGTACAAACAATGATACCTCCACTGACTTCCAGAGAATTACCACCCCTGGCAACACTTGAGGACATCCTCTGGTGTTATTTGTGAGTTTATCTATTGCCCACAGCAATAGGAATGATGGAAGGGTTGAAGGATGTGTGTGGACATATTGTCATGACCACCTTTAGGATGAGGATGGCCTCTGAGACTGGCACAAAGGAATGTCAGAACAACTGCAGAGGGCTGGCAAGTTTCCTGGCTGTTGGGAGATGTTGGCTATACCCAGGTGTTATGTAGGCTCAGAGCCCTGCTAATCCATGCAGGACTGATGTATCCTGACTTTCTGTGCCTGGCAGGGAGCAAATATTCTCTGGCCAGAGAACATTGTAGAGCAATTACATGACCTGTGGATTTTACCTGAAAACAAGTAGTAGTAAGATGATATTGCTTGGGGAGACGGAGTAAGTGTGGGAGACAGCTGCATTTTCTAGATGGTCATTTTGGAGGCTTTGCATGGATGGTTGCATCTAGGCCTCCGAAGCTCCCTAGCACTCAGTTACGTGTAGGAACACAATTTCCATACGTTTTCTCTGCAAGCTTGAATGCCTTGAATTCCTGCCAAGCCATTTGGCCTTGCCCTGCTTTTAGTTCATATTATATTTATAATGTTTATATTAAACTGACTCTTTGTCCTGTTTTCAGACTGCATTTTCTTTCCCCCTTCATCCTCTCTCCTGAATATTTTGGGTAGGCAACAAGAACTAGAGAGAGCTTGGATAATCCCCAAGCTGTCTAAGACCATGAGTCTAAAGGCAAGTTTAATTAAAGCTTCTTGCTTCTCAGTGTTGTAGTACACAGACCCTCTGACTGTCCCCCAAGGCTTTTGCTGCTGTATTTCACAAGCTGATCAGGTCTGTTCTCAAACAACATAGAAGAAAGAAACCACTGGTTTCCATCTGCCTTTCTCTTGGAACAGAAAGGTGGGTGTCTGAGTGTCTAATTAGGATGGAGCTCAGTTAATCATCCTCCTCATCATCATTGACTTTCCTGCTTGCCACAGTTCCTTTTGCACCAATCTCATATGGCTGTATTAGGGCATATGCAGAGAGAAAAGACCCCAGGATGGTTCTCTGAGGACACAAAAGCAGAATCTTTGTCACATTTCACTGAAATGATTTGAGAGAGGCAGCAGGGAGAAGGAAGTCACATGAAACACTCCAAGGGAATAAAAGGGGGGGGGGGAAAGTTGTTTTTCTGGCTTTTATACATCTAGAAATTAAAGATTTCAAGTTACCAATGAAGAGGTCCTAACAATAGAAATGTATGGTGTAATGTAATGTTGAAACTTAGACAATCCTATTGGAGTCTTATAGTGATTGCACTTTTAATTTTACATCCTATATACCCAAGATGTCTGTATTTTGGAAATTTTTTAGGTTGTATTTTTAAAATAAATCCACCCATTCACAGCAAGACACGTGTGTACAGGTACCTGAATAGGTCTGTCCAGTTGTTTCTCTCCAGACTGTCTAATCTGTCCTTGCACTTACGTGCATCTCTCCATTGGCAATGGAAGTAGCTTAGCTGAGGCACATGAATTTTTATTTGCCTGAAGGTAGGTTAGATGAACTCCCTCACCTTATCTCCTGTTAGATGTTAAATCTTCTCTCAGCCTGTGTCTGTGCTTGATCATGCTGGTAAAGATGAAGGTGGTTGTGTTGGTCTTCCTGTGTCCTGTGTCAGACAGTAGGAGGCAAGATGTAGACATATAGACATGTTAGGCTGATATTTGGAGTTGATGCTTTTAGAGATCTTTTCCAACTGAAATGATTCCATCATTGTAGAATCTAACTCTGAGCAGCTCTGTCTCCTGTGTCTTAAGCCATACTAAGGCTGGTAACAGCTCACACACCTGAATGCAGTGGTTTGTCTGACAGAAGAAGAGGGTACATTTCTGGTGCTCAGGAGCATCTGTGAGGGGGGAGCATTGTCTTAGTCCAGGTTTGTGCCCCTCATGGTAGTTCCTTTAAATATGCATGCTACCTTGTCTTGTGATCTTCAGCTGCATAAGCAAACTGTGGTCTCTTCTGCACTTGGATGCAGCTGTTTGGTGAGGTGATGCTGCTGGAGTATTTCTGGTATTCATATGGTTGGAGCAAAACGCTGATGTGCTCTGCAAGTGCTTCAGAGTGAAGTGGGTGAGGTGAGACCTGACAGGATACTCAGTTCTGCATCTGTTAGTTCAGCAAGTCAAGCTCCCTCAAGTCTTGACAACGAAGTGCCAGCTCCTTTTCTGATGAATTAGGATTAGTACATAACTGAAGTGAGATACTGGTTCTTTATGTAGGCACAAGGAGAGGTACTTGTGTATGTACCTATGTTAGTCCTCCTCTTGCCTATTTTCTACATAAGCATGAAACAAAGGAAGGCAGAAATACAAGGACGTCACTTATGAGTGGCCCAAAACCGTGGAGAAAGGAGTTAAGAACTTGAAAGTTTGAATAATGCATATGGATTTGTTTCAAGTACCTTCTAATATTTACAAAATTACATGACACTTTGTTTCCTTTGTGCATTTTTTTCTCCCACAAGATCCAGACAGGGAGGCAAGCTTTGGATTAAATAAACAACAATGAATTCTTCTGAACCTGTGCTGAAGACAGATCACCCCCTGACTACCAGAGAGTTTCTTGGTGAAAAATAATAATAATTCTGGGAGAGTTTTTCAAGGAAATCAAAATCAAGCACATACTCTAAAGAAACCTCAGACAATTTTTGATGTCATTAAAACGGAACATGCTTCTAACTTTATTTTAATAATTCATTATTTCATAAATAAAAACCAAACAAGTGTTCAGCAGAGAGATCTCTTTAAGGGAAGAAATAATAATTTATTATTTCTTTTGTAAAAAAGGTCTCTCTGCTGAACACACGTTTGTTTTTTATTTATGAAACAACGTATGAATTATTAAAATAAATCTGGAATTGTGTTCTGCTTAATGACATGAAAAATTATTTGAGGTCGTATATAGATGAGCTTAGCAGTGCTTCAGTACCTGCAAGCTTCAGCGCTATAGTTTTCTAAACAAACCAAGAATTTTAGAGCATTTAATAACCATTTAATTCTGAGATAAGTTTATTGTGATTTAAGCACAGTAATATATTCACTATGTCAACAGCTTGAAAAAAGCCCTCTTCCCAGACGTAACAATACATAATAGAGATATAGGGAAAAAAAAACAGTTCAAATTGATTTATGGGGTTGGCAGTCTGCAAGTAATTTTGCATGTCTGCCTTAGCTTTCTTCCTTTGCCTGAGCCGAGGAAGAAGTGCCTCCAAATGTTGGTATCTGTGCCAAGTGCTGAAGCCATGTTACTAGCCATGCTACGTGCCATTTCCAGAGATGCAGCCTGGCTAGTCATACAGCAATGCCTTCCTTGTGTGCTATATTTGGAAATGAGGTTTCTGCTCCAGGGTCTCGTCCTTCATAAAGCACTTAAGTGCATGCTTAAATGCTCATCTGCTCCGAGCCAGGAATGCTGATTCACATTGATTCTTGGTGGTACAGGGGGAAGTGGTGTTCGACCAGGGTCATCCCACTCTTCAGCTGCAAGAATCCCAGGACACAAAAGCAGCTAGGTCAGGAGACAGGTTGTTCACAACTCATGCCACCATCTCTGCCAAGAGCTGGCCACTCAGTGATGTAGAGCTGCTCCCATGGGTAATGCTGACCCTATAGAAGTTGCCAGCATGGCCTGGGGATGCAGGTGATTAGATCAGCAGAATGATTTGTATTTAATATAAAGCTGCTCTTCATCTTTCTCCTGTATGCTGAGAGGAGACTTCAGGTGAAGTCCCTAGCACAAGATAGCGCAAAACTGGAAGGGCAGAAGGTATTATGTAGTGGAAGTAGAGAAATTCTACATTTTGAGAAAGGAGGAGACACTGAGAGTTTCACTGCCTGAATTGGCTTTATACATTGGCACCAATGTTACTCCCTTGCTTGGACATTTCTAACATTCAGGCTACAAGCTTCCTTGTTCTGGAGGCAGAGCACCTTCCTTCTGTGCAAAGCAGATCAGGAAAATATTTTCCTTCATTTTCCACTGTCCATTTTCCGTCAAATTTTTTACCCAGTTTTTTCTGACTACTTCAGATTGGTTTGTCCATGTTTTCCTCTGTCTGTGGGATAGACTAGAATGGCTTTGAGAAGAAGATACCTTGTAGGCATTTTATGTCAATGGCTTCAGAAGTTTTTAGTTCAGCTCTGTGGGTATTGTCTAGCCTTGCTAGGGGATGGCCAGCTTTGGGGGCAAAAGGTAAATTCTTTTTCTGTTATTTCTCTCTCTTATCTGTGCCAAGACATGGGTTATTTAAATGCTAGGCATCTCCTCATATGACTGAGCTTATGAACAGCCATTCTTTTCACGTAGGCTGTTAGCAATCGTGACACACCATCCATGCAAAGTATTAAAACCTCAAAAGATGAGTTTGACTTTCACCATTGACATCATAGCTGGCGGTGCACAGAGTTCCCGTGCTGAGGGAAGTATTATCAACATCAAACAGCTGTGACCATTAATACATCCATTAATTGATATGTGAGACTTGGGTCTATTCATATTATACTCTGTCTCTAACATAAAGACGACTGCCTAGTGGCTAAAGCACCCCACTGAACTGGGAAACACTGGAGTTGGTGCTAAGCTTGTGAGCTGGTGCCAGTTGCTTGACGTCACTGTGTCCATTATCTGAGTTGAACATATCCTCACAATGAAAAATCTGGGACACTTTTGTGCCAGGAATGCAAAAAAAGCTAGTATTAGCACTTAGAGAAAACCATGCTGGTTTTTGCCGGTGGCAGCTTTGGGCTCATCAGAGGCTGATGAATATTTCTGAGTGGAGGATTTTTTTTTGCATCAGCAATGTACAATATTGAGAATTTATCAGCAAACAGAAATGTCACTGCCATTCACCATGGGTAAAAGGAAAGTATTTCTTGCATCTAAATTAATTTTTCCATGATCCTGAAAATGGCTTCTTAATTAATATGTGGAAAACAGAGCTGTTCTCGTTCAGTTTGAACTTACGTTCTCTTTAGAGCTGCCTCACATGAAAACTTTGAGTAATATCCATTTACATTTCCTAGGCTGAGATTGTAGCTCCCTGAAAATTTCTTTGCGGGCCTGAGGTGGAAGGCACTGTGCAGCTGTGATGCACTGTTGCAAAGATGTGATTCTGACAGCAGAACACCGATCTGAAATGTGACTTTGGAACTGCTGATGCTCCTTCCTTCCTCTCCACAGTGAAATATACACAGAAATCAGATGCTCCCCTTTCTTTTTTCCCCCTGTCTCCCATACTCTCAGTTCCACTGAGGTAGAAAATAACCTAAAATGCTTCTGAAATTGTGTTTTCCAAGGGATTTCCTAGTCTATCAAGCTGGTGTGCATCAAATGAGTAGCAACAGAAATCTGTCCCTTTTCTAGAAGAGTGCAGTGAGCATTTATTTTCTGAGAATTAATCCTGAGGATGCATGTCCCTATCTTTTCTTCGCCCCACCCTCGCCATACTCCCACCTCACCCAACAGCTGTAATAATATGTACTTTATCTTTTTTTGCCAACTTTCAAAATCAACTTGGAACACTTAGTGCCATCCAGTTGCTGACCTTGTCCCAAAATGAGGCTTTTACACATGAAGCCATGCATTTATGTCTGTGTTTTGCCACAAAGGTAATCCCTAGTGAGCACACTCTAGAGGCCACAGTATACAAACCCACTCTCTTAAAGGCCATGTTTTGAACACTTTATTTTTTTTTTTCTCTTTAATTACAGGTAGCTGCACTCATGGTGGACTGCTGAATGTTAGCGAGCCCTTTGTTGTAAAGCTGAACTGGAGAGGATTTTCCTACAAATATGGTTCCTGGGGTAGAGATTATTCTCCCTCTAATCCAGAGAAGGAAGTCTATTGGGTTGCACCATTGAACACAGATGGGAGATACCTGGAATACTACAGAATTTATAGTTCCTTTGATGATTTGCTGCTGTTTAAACCCACATATGAAAGTAGAATAACATATGGGGAAGGAAGTGGTGCTGCCCTTTATGATAATTATTTATACTATCATTCTTATAGTTCAAGATATCTGGTGAAGCATGACTTAAGAAAAAACACCATGGTTCTGAGGAAGGAGCTTCCAAATGCTGTCACTGGTAACCGTTTCTCTTATGCAGGTGTGTCATGGCAAGACATAGATTTTGCTGTGGATGAAAATGGGTTATGGGTAATATATTCAACAGAAAATAGCATGGGCAACATTGTGATTAGCAAACTCAATGAAACCACTCTCGATGTGCTGAATACTTGGCAGACGAGACAGTATAAGCCATCTGTTTCCAATGCTTTCGTGTTATGTGGTGTTCTGTATGCCACAAGGACAATGAACACTAGGAAGGAGGAAATCTTCTACATGTATGACACACGTACTGGCCAAGAAAGTAGAATTAGTGTCGTGTTGGATAAAAAGTTAGATAAAATCCAGAGTATTGACTATAACCCCTCAGATCAGAAACTGTATGTTTACAACGATGGTTACCTTGTAAGATATGATATGATCTTTCAGCCTTAGTATGTCAGTCACAGAAGCAGCTGGCGGCAAGTAAGATGAGAGATCTGATACACCTTTAGACTGCTATGGCCAGTTTAGAGTCCATCTGGTCTGATGCATTGTATCTGTGGGCGTTCTATATATTACTTAAGTTCTTTAAAGGAATTGCCCACTCTGGTCATTAGTATTAATAGCAGCAATGTACTGCAGGACTGGGTTCTTCAGGTTTTGATTGGTGTTTATTAGCGCTTGGTGCTTTACAATTGTCCTGCCTCTAAGAGTAGACTTAGTGCATAGATTTAGTGCATTTTGTTCACAGAAATTGATGGACACAGCCTATCTACTGACTGAGAAGCTAATTACCCACTAATGTTCATTCGTCAGTGTAACACAGACAAGTCACCCAGAACTGAGAATGAATTTCCACTGATCTTCATCAGAGTGAACTGAAGCCTCAGAGAAATTAATTGAAGGAATAAAATAGTGTAGGAAGGAGACTTAGTCATAAGATTTCAACACATTTGTTTGGTAGAAGCAGTAGTATCTGTCTCACGACTTCAGGAGAGAGGGCAGAAATTCATTTAGCTGTTTGAAGCCCTACCACAGGGAGGGAAAAGAAGGAATCACTGCTATCACTGATGCAGTGGGACAGTCATACTTCCCCCCAGTAGCTGCCTCCTAGTAGCTCAGCCCTCTCCCAAGCTACCACAGCACTAGTCTGTCTTTTTGGAATGACTGTTGGGGAAAAACCAGCAGCATGGCTTTCACCAATTTCTTTTTTTGTCTCATTCTGCTGTCCTTAGAAGCTCTGTGTGCCTAAAAATGGCATTATGAATGGTCTTATTGCAATCTAGCCATGTTTTGCAGTCACCGTGTCTCCATTCTCCTGGCAGTACAGTGCAAGGAAATCTGTTTTCCTTTCATTTATTCTCTTGTAAGCTGATGCAAATCCTCCTGTTGACTTTATTGTCCACAAGTGGCTCTTAGGTGTATATCATGCATTGCCATAGAATGACAGTAGTACTATTTAATGTGCCTCCCTTCAGCATTTTTGCCATTCTGTAATTAGATTCCTGAGAGCTTTGTTAGTGTAGGGTGCAATTTGTTCATTGGGTAATTCTGTCTTACGCAAAGGTGAGAGGTCTTGTGGAAAACAGAAGTGTGGTCAAAGTAGTTGGATATATGATGTGTTGTTTTATTCTTTTTCGATGGATATTATGAAACAGCTTCTGGCTGTGTGCACTGTAACAATGTGTTGCCTTCATTGTGTCAGAAAGCAGACCGAAATACTGAAATTCAGAGTTCTATACAGTGAAAAAAACCCACAGTTCATGTGATTCTCTTTCTTCTGTTTCCTATGCAATCATGTTTGTGTCCAGTATGCAAATGATTGCTTTTGTTTTAATAAAATAAAGTATTTCAAAGAATCTCAACTGTGCTACTGAGCCAGATAATGCTGCTTATGACAAAGAGGTGACTTCTAGGATGCAATGTGAAGATAGGGCACCAAATGCTTGAAACATGATCATTGCACTCACCTGGGCTTTGCATGCTTAAGCAGCTTTGGGAACCACACAAAGGTGTGAATCAGTATGTCAACAAGTACATATGAGGAGTTTTATTTCCCCACACAGAAATATGTTAGCTGGTTAGAGTAACATTTCTCCGGCAAGCTGAGATGTCACTCGAGATATCAGAAGCTGATGAACTGATGACAGGGTTTGAAGCCAGGTGCTGCCACTTATCAGGTATCAGCATCTGTTTGTTGGAAACCTGTGAAATGAATCTGAAAGCCATGGAGGCATTGGTGCAGTAATCTGGTAAGTCAGCACAGGCTGGGCTGCTCTGCGAACAATTTGCAACAGACCAAGTAGGGATTTGGCTGAGAAAGGAAGAAGAAAATGTTGTAAAAAATAGTTTTTCCTTTACAGTTGTGTGTGTGTCATGGAAGGTGAGTAGCTCTCCAATTATTTTCAAGAAATGCTGCCATCATGGGCCTTGAGGCTCTTCAGCTCACCACCTTTTAGGAACTAAGTTGATGTTAGCATACGCTTGACTGATTCTGGTGAATTGACCATGATTCTCAAGTTGTTCCTGAGAGCAGATCACAGAATCGCAGAATTAATGAATTTGGAGAAGACCTTCAAGACCATCAAGTCCAGCCTATCACCCAACACCATCTAATCAACTAAATCCTGGCACCAAATGCTACATACAGTGTTTTATTAAACACTCCCAGGGGCAGCGGCTCCACCACCTCCCCAGACAGCCCATTGCAAAGGCAAATAACTCTTTCTGCAAAGAACTTCTTCCTAACATCCAGCCTAACCTTCCCCTGGCACAGCTTGAGAACATGTCCTCTCATTCTGTCACTGGTTGCCTGGAAGAAGAGACAACCTTCACCTGGCTACAACCTCATTTCAGGTAGTTGTAGGCAGCGATAAGGTCCCCCCTAAGCCTCCTCTTCTCCTGGCTAAGCAACCCCAGCTCCTTCAGCCACTCCTCATAGGGCTTGTGCTCCAGATCCTTGCAGTCTAGTGTCTTCTGCTTTGGAACAAGTACTCAGCCTGGACTGAAGGCTTCCATGGTAGTGGTGGAGATAGGGATGGTGGGCACTGGTGCAGTCCTGACTTAGGGCATCATGCACCTCCTTGGGGATAAGGCTGCACTGAGACATGGGCCCACAGGTGGCCTGGCTCTAGTGAGCTGGAGCCTGGCCCTGCAGCAGAGGCTGATGGCCCCGAAGGGATGACATGGGGTTTTGGACAGGGTGGTGGGGAGCCCTGGGGAGTGGTCAGGGTGGGAAATGAGGCTCCTGGTGCCACAGCAGCTGTCATTGCTTCTGTTAATAAGAGTTTCTACAGAGCTGTAGAAAGACTATTGTGCTTTTAAAAACAGAAAAATAAAGGCATGAAATTACTATATTCCAGCTCTTGGCCTATTGATTTGGCATCTCCCTGTGGAGGTTTTGGGGTATATAAACAGTATTGAACATAAATAGTACTTGCCACAGAGCCTGAAGGAGAGGACATCTGTCTGCACAGTGACACAGGGAACTGCAGTACAGGGACTTTGATGCAATTTCGTTGATGAGTGGTTTTCACACCGCTTAACTCCAGACACCTAAGGCGGGAGACTTGGCTCTGATCTGTGCAACACACATTGGGAGAGAAGGTCTTTCTTGGAAAGGAGCACTTTGGGCAGAGAGAGTAATGCATCTTTTAACTTCTTCCATTAGACTTGTTCTTTCAGGTCTTGGGCAAAGGTGATTCGATAGTGCTGGCTGCTAAAATCAGTGTGCTCTTGAGCTGGCCACTGTAGATGACCTTGGGCAGACTTCACTTGCTGTCCCTGTTGCCTCCTCTGCAGTAGGTGGGACTACCTCTGCTTTGTCTGGATGTTGTTTCCTTCCTCCTTCTTGGACATAGACAAACTTTTACTGCTGTGCTTCCAAGCACAGGCTGTTATTGGCTTGGTGGTTTCATACCATTCATTAGACAGCTTGAAGTGACATAAGGTTCACTCTAACCTCTTCCACTCAAACTTTACTGATGCCCACCAACCTAGTTCCCTCCATTCTATTAAAAATACAGTGACAAAACTAATATTTTCCCTTCTGCACTCCTTCTTGCTCCCACCCTCTCTTTAAAAAGTTAGACAGAAGGTTTTAATTCTTTGGTCCAGGACTTTCACATCCCTCTCAGAAACTCTGTTACCTGAGCCTCCTTGCATTGCTGCGTATAAGAGATGTCAACCTCCTTTATCATCTTGTTCTCTTTTCATATACCCTTTCCTTTATCCCACACTGACTTTTCTCTGGGACACCCTCTCCGAAGAGATCTATCAGCTTCCCTGTACTCCTCCAAATTTGTCGTTAATTTCTCTGTGAAGATCCTGATAAATCGCCAGCTTACTACAGCTAACTTGTTGCCTTCAGTAGGAGGCTGGTATTTATTTGCATCATGTATTCAGTTAGCTGGCACATGAGAGCATAAAGCTGGCACATACAAACTCTCTTATTATTCATTCCCGTATGTCACTCTCCTCACTCTGTTATATCCACTTGTTGTATCTCATCTTAAATGGAGATTGTATGTTCCTCAAGGGAAATACCTGCCTTTTAGTCTGGGGTAGTACAGCACCTAGCACAACAGGCAACTACCTTCCTCCTGTCTCCTAGGTACTTCTGAGTAACAGACAATAAAGAGCAGCAAGAGCTGGCCAGGGATTGTTGCATGCATCTGTGTTTTTGTCTGAATTTTCATGCATGCTGCTACGTGTACTGCATATAAATTGGCTTTGAAAAGTAGGCAAACAATATGCTTCCAGACAACTGTGCAAACATTCTGTTGCAAACTGTTTTCAGTAGCTAGGTGCACATAATATAGCTACAATGCATCCCTAAATTTGTACCATGTGGGGAAGGCTCACTTTTCCTCCTGTAAATATTTGATTTCTTTCCTTTCTTTCTTTGCATTTTTGTGACTGCACAACAGTTGCTCCCTGAAAGCCAGAGACCGATGGCACAAATGTGCACCACGCACAGAGCCTGCAGCCATGATTTTTTTCTGCCAAGCACTGCCACAACTGCAACCACTCCATGAAAAGTACTGCCAACCAGCCTGTGATTCTGCAGGACAAGTAGTTCTCCTTCTAACAGGACAAAATGCTCACTTTGTAACTGAGGTGGATTTGGAGAGATGAGAATTGAGGAATCACAACATTGGGATTTATAAAAAGGAGCACGTGTGAGGGCAAACGCGTGTGTCTAGCAGGAATCCTCTTTTCCCCTCTGCTTGCTGGGCTGATGCCAGTTTGCAAGCTGTTAGCCACATACAGGGAAGCAAATGAAGTGAAGGAAGCTGCATGGGCAATAGTTCTTTCCAGTCTTCAGGGAATGGCTCCTGCCACTGGCCTACATTCTCCAGGCCAGTTGGGTTGTACTTGGCCTTGGTCCATGGATGAGGACCAATCTGGATCTGAAATATTTCTCAGCAATGAGGCTGGGACATGGTGAGCAAGTTCCCCAGCTCAGCAGCTCCCAAACTGCTTCTGTTGTGTGATTCCTAGGGAGTAGTGGAACACGGCCATATCTCACATGCAACTCTCTGCCTTTGGTACATGTATCACAATGGAGACATAAAGAGCTGCTATGCTGCTATACAGATACTGAATCCACAGATGGCAGAAGGTGTTGCTGGAAGAAAAGGATCTGAATGTGTTGCTTTTGGCTGGATCTGTGCAGATGAGGAGCAGAATCCTAGACAGAGATCCCAGGAGGTCTCCATGTCCACTATTCTGCTTGAAAGCAGGATCACGTATGTCTAAGCTGCCCTTGACAGATGTTTGTATAATCTGTTCTTTAAAATCTTTAATGAAGGAGATTTCACATTCTCCCTAGGTGGCCTCTTTGGGCACATAAATATCCTCACAGCCAGGAAGTTTTAAATAAAATTTCTCTACTGCAGATTTGGCGGATTAAAGAAGTTAAGCATGACTATGTTGCTGAGACCAAAGTCTCAGTTGTTCCAATGTCCTCTACATATCAGTGGCCAATAACAGAAGCTCCGGAGAAGCGTATAGGAGCAGGACAAGGATGCTGTGATCATCTTGCCACTAGACTTTCTCGTCTGAAGTTTGGGAATGTTTTCCTGGTCTGTTTGCAAGAGGTTCAAAATGAAGTTAATTCTCATCTGTGTAAGAACCGTTTACACGTTGGAAAATGCTTCTTATATAACTACAGTGTCTTTTCTAGCTAAAGAAAACCTCATTTCTTCCTATTTCATATTTTCTAAATCTTATAAAATTTGTGTTGATCTCTCCTTTCAGCGGATCTACAATTCATTTCACTGTCACTGGGAAGACTCACATAGAACACCTTTTCTATTGCTGATGGATTTGGTCCCCATCTGGTTTGAAAGGAAAACACTAAGAAGACAGGAAGAGGAAAAACAAGAATTTACTTTAGCCCAGGTAAATTCCCTGAACACTGAGAGCCCCATGGCCTGCCTCCTGCCTCTAATGTTCATGAATGCTGTGCATGAGAGATGCAGAAGCTGTCAAATGTATAGGAGCCAGGCCTGGGACTTCTTTATCAGAGGCACAGAAGAGTTGGGCTGTTATTATCTCATGCTCCAAGGATATTACATTCCTGCCTACATGGCAATACAGTTTTCAGTGGAGGGATGGAGAATTTGCCCCCAGATGCCACAACCCAGCCTCTGTAATATTCCCTGCTGGTGCTGTAATGAGAATTGAGGGCTATGTGGATTTGTGTAAGGTTCGTCTCTTACTCCTAGCATTACGATGGCAACTAACTAGAAATTTTCAGTCTTTGGCATTTCCTTCTGGCTGGCTCAGTGAGTCAGTTGTTCTGTATCCTCCTCTTAGAAGCTCAGGTCTCTCACTGTATCGTGCGGGGGAACCAAGGATATGTTTGTGCCCTGCGGTACAATTCCTCACAGTGGCACTTGACTCACTAAGCTGAGATGATGTAAAGTTGCCAGTGCCTGTTGGAGCACAGACAGAATTCTTCTTTCCACCTTTCATTTGGCAGTATAGACAGCTTCTTTAAGCTGAGAAACAGGATAGCTGCTTTAGCATGTAGCTAACTTGAGCACTTGGCTAGCAGGCTATGCTAAAGTGACTGGCTTGCTTCCACAGTGCAAGCACTGTGCCGTAGGAATGACCCAGATTGTTTAGGAATACCTAACAAGCTTCTTTCTGCACATCAAGAGGTGGGTACATTGAAACACATCTTCCTCAGTGCTGGGCACTCTGCAACTGCATTGTAGTATCATAGACTAGAGAATGGTTTAGGTTGGAAGGGGCTTCAAAGATCAACTAGTTCCAACCCCCCACCATAGACAGGGACACTTCCCACTAGTACAGGTCCCTCAAGGCCTCCTCCAACCTAGTCTTGAACACATCCAGGGAGGGAGCAGCCACAACCTCCCTGGGCAACCTGTTCCAGTGCCTCACCACCCTGACTGTGAAGAATTTCTTCCTAACATCCCATTCAAATCTCCCCTCTGCCTATTTGAACCCATTCCCCCTCGTTCTGTCATTACAAGACCTTGTGAACAGTCCCTTCCCAGCCCTCCTGTAGGCCCCCCTCAGATACTGGTAGGCTGCTATAAGGTCTCCCCGAAGCCTTCTCTTCTCCAGGCTGAAAAGCCCCAACTCTTTCAGCCTGTCCTCACAGCAGAGGTGCTCCAGCCCTCTGATCATCTTTGTGGCCCTCCTCTGGACTCTCTCCAGCAGTTCCATGTCCTTCTTGTGCTGGGGGCTCCAGAACTGCACACAGTACTCCAGGTGGGGTCTGACAAGAGCAGAGTAAAGGGGGAGAATCACCTCCCTTGCCCTGCTGGTAATGCCTCTCTTAATGCAGCCCAG
>VWZI01005762.1:204420-220047 GCA_013396835.1 Psilopogon haemacephalus | reverse complement strand
TTCCAGCTTGGTGACCAGGGTGTCATGTGGGACAGAGTCAAAGGCCTTACTCAGGTCCAGGTAGATGACATCAGTTGCCCTTCCCTTGTCCACTGCTGCTGTGACTTTATCATAGAAAGACACCAAATTTGTTAGGCATGATTTGCCCTTGGTGAAGCCATGCTGGTTGGCATCAGGCACCTCTGCTTTCTTCTCCATCCGCCTTAGCAGAGCCTTGAGGAGGATCTGCTCCATGATCTTGCCAGGCACAGAGGTGAGGCTGACTGGTCTGTAGTTCCCAGGGTCGTCCTTTTTTCCCTTCTTGAAGATAGGTATTATATTTGCCTTTTTCCAGTCAGCAGGAACTTCACCAGTCTGCCATGACCTTTCAAATACAATGGACAACGGTTTGGCAACTTCATCTGCCAGTTCCTTCAGGACCCGTGGGTGGGTCTCATCAGGCCCCATGGACTTGTGCACGTTCAGGTTCAGGACTTGTTCCAACAGTTTGATGTCCTTCTTGTCTTGGGGACTCCAGAACTGTACACTTTACTCCAGGTGGGGTCTGACAAGAGCAGAGTAAAGGGGAGGATCACCTCCCTTGCCCTTTTGCATAAAGAGAAGTGGCCACACTTCTCTTTATGCAGCCCACAACATGGTTGTTGTCTGGGCTGTGTGCACTGTGGGAATGGCTTTTGTGCCTTTAGCTAGCGAGCAATATCTTTGTTAACCTACTGGTTTCTTGTGTACTTTCATGTGCATCTGTGCAACTTAATTAATTATTTCCTGATCTGTAATCAGAATGGGCCAAAGAAGACTGGAAAGGCTGAAGTGATGTAGGATTGCTGCCACTGCCCTTGCCATGAAAGATCAGTGTTTGTAAGACTGGCATAAAAGAACTGAGGTTCTTGATGCTTGTGCAGGAAGCACATACACCACCTGCACAAATCATTACCATCTGTATTATGAACAGACCCCAGAGCATTAACCTGTTCTATTAGTTGCCTATGCTGAAAATACTGTTTATGTTAGCAAAGCTGAGGTACAAATCCTTCTTATGCATAATGCAGGATATTTTATACGTTTGACAGGAAAGCAATTTGAAACATTTTGAATGGAAACATTCTCTGCTGAATCGTTTTATTGTGATGAAAAATACCCCCAAGAAATAGTGACGTTAAAGATGCTGGCTCTTTGGAACTCAGGAAAGTTTGGAATGATCAAATGCACCTTGATTTAACATTTTCTGCATCTCCCTTCTTGGTGTGTCTAAAAGAGGGGAGAGACTCGTTTGGCTTTTTAAGTGGGAATAATAATGTTTAGCTCTTCATATAGTGACTTTTATCTGTAAGCCACAGAGTCTTTCACTAACGGTAATTTAGCACGGAAACCTTAATGTGAAGAAGGGGAAGATATAATAACACTCCTCATATTTATGCTAAATTCTATGCCTTTAAAAATGAAGAAGGAGAAAAAGTCAGCTGGAAGTTGTGAAAGATCTCTTTATCTGCAGAGCATTCCTTTTATAGCTTCCTTTCCTACCCTTGAGGAATCTGCAGCTTTGCAGAATGGGGTACAGTCAGGTTTCTGTAAGTCAGAAGAAGTGCATGCACCTGGGCTTTTGTCTCTCTGCTGACTACTGGTGTCTTTCCCCTTCAAGCAACCTGACTCTCTTAAAAACTTTGGGGTGCAGTGTGTGCAGCTTCGCACTGTGCCCTGCCATATAGGACGGGAAGCGGAGTGGGGATTGGTACTGCTTCTAACATTGCCAGCTCCTGCAGGGGTTTCTTAGTGCAAATCTTTGGGAACTGGATTATGTTTTGGAAGTGATTCTTTGAAGTCTTCTTATTAAAAGCCTGAGGGCTCTAACTGTGTGTCTGTTCTCTGTGGAAAATGGGAAGTATTTTCTTTTTTCCCTAGCTCAGACTAATTTTTGCTTTTCCCTTTTTATTGGCAGTAAGAGAAATGGACTAGAGAGATTCAGAGGTATATCTGCACTGCATTGAGGAGGATGGATTTTTTTTTTCTTATTCTAAAGAGATGTCCAGAATTGGAGGTGGTGGTGACAGCACCTCAAAACACAAGAATGACCTATTAATTTTTAGTTTTATCCAGTGTTAAATCTTCATGTATCCATATGGAGCAATATGAGCAAGGACTTCTTTCTGTTGCCAAGTGGCTTTCCCGAAAACATTTAAATAGCGTTACATTTGTGAATCAGTGGCTTTTTAAGTGCACATGTTCACCTCCTGGGAATGGAATTGTGGATTCATAAGCAGATCACAAAAATCCACTTTTTGTGGCCCTCGGAAAAACAACTGTCACTGTCTATATTGCAAGTGAAATAGAGCTGAGTCCAAGTGCCACAGTCTGACACCATCCATACTGGTGAGAGGTCATCGTTCTTTCATAGCTAAGTCCTGAAGAAATCTGGTTAGAGATGTTCAGAGCAGAACCAGGAAGTGAGGAAACACCATGCAGATGATCAGTAGTCCAGCACAGTTCCTCATCATCTTTACTTAGTATCACAGAATCACAGAACTTTACAGGGAAGGGACCTCCAGAGATCATCAGAGTCCATACCCTCTGCCAAAGCAGGATCACCTAGGGTAATTTGCACAGGAATGCATCCAGGTGGGTTTTGAAAGTGTTCAGAGAAGGAGACTTCACAAGCTGTCTGCGTAGCCTGTTCCAGTGCTCTGTCACCTTCACTGTAAAGAAATTTCTTCTCATGCTGAGGTGAAACCTTCTGTGTTCCAGTTTGTAGCCTTTGCTCCTTGTCTTATTGCTTCTGACCACTGAAAAGAGATTGGCTCCATCCATTTGGCACCCACCCCTCAGATATTTGTATACACTGATCAGATCTCCAGACTGAACAGCCCCAGGTCTCTCAGTTTCTCTTTGTAGGGGAGTATAGATCCTAGTGCGTAGCTTCAGCTTCCAGCATAAAGACTTCCATAACTCACAGGCAGGTCATGCATATAATTTTTGGCATATGAAATATGGGTCATGGGTACAATTTTTGCATATTAAATATATCTAGAAAACATGACCTATAAGTTTTTCCACTGCCAGCCTATGGTGAAATTTTGGACAGGGGATCCTAAGTCCAAGGTAGTCCGAGGTAGTCTGCAGATATTAATAGAATAAAAGCGAAAGCTTCAATCATAGGGATGTTGCCAAAATACACCTATGAGTTGAACAAGGGTTTTGAAGGCTTGGCTTTGAAAGGATTTGGGGGATGAACAAATGACAAGGACAGACCAAAAAGTTTCTGGACCTACAGTTTTCAAGAGAGAGAAATCTTAATCAAATTTTCCTGACATTTAAATAATGCATTAAGCGAGATTTTATCATGTGTTTACAGCTTGTAAAAGTATGTTCACAATGTACTTTTGGTCAAGAATTATCTTGTACCCATAAATCACATAAATTTATTTCACAGTATTCAAAACACTGTGAATTGAACAACGCACTGAACAGAGTTTGGCAGTTGCACCTGTGGAGCATTCCCAGGACTTAAGCCTTCATGTATCTTGGTGAGAAATTATTAGAAGCCTGCAACATGGTGAAAACATTGTGAAAACCCTTACTTTTAGGCACAAAACACTTGTGTTAGGTGTTGCCATAGGTACTAGTGGCTGTATTGACAAGGTCTTAGTTTTACAGCTGAAATAGGGTTAGTTTTAGATATTGGAGACATGCTCAGCAGAAAAGTGTTAATGTGCTGAGAGGTGGAAAAGAGATGATGGTTAAATGGAGCAAAAATTGCCATTTTGTACCTGACTTTTCACAATCCTGCCTCCGTTTGCAGCTGTATTGTGTCATCAAGCCATGTGCAATCCATGGGGTTTCAGCTGCTCGACTCCCATTAACTTTAATCAGAGTCAGGAGAATAAACTGCTGAGCAAAGTGTTCTGAAAATGCACCCCTCCATTCTAGACAATTATATTGCTCTGCTTTGTATGGTGGGGAATCTTTAGGAAGTAGAGCTGAATTCATCATCTCAATACCTGGTTTTTTGTGCATAAGGAGATCAGCACTGTTTGCAGCCTGCTCCTTAGTATGGTGAACAACTGATTTCACCAAACAAATGACCAGATGATTCTCGTCACCATTTCTCTACGTGAAGCAGATGCAAATGTCTCAAGGATACATCAGCTGTGTTCTGTGCATGTATGTGAGGTTTCACAGGATGGAAAAAGCTGTCTAGGAAAATTCATTGTTGTCATCCTTTAATGAAAATTGTTGTTGGGGATAACTGTGACTGTGGTAGTTCTAATGTTAAAGAGATGATGGTATAGGTGATCCTGCTCTGGCAGGGGGATTGGACTAGATGATCTTTCAGGGTCCCTTCCAGCTTCTGACATCCTGTGATTCTGTGAACAAATAACATCAGTCAGAATCTGTGCCACATACTTAAGGCTAGAGCAGAGGTCCAGGTGCAAGGTGACATCTCACAGAATCATGGAATCACAGAGCTTTAGAGGTTGAAAGGGAGCTCCGGAGATCTTTGAGTCCAACTCCCCTGCCAAGGCAGGATCACCTAGGGTAGTTTGCACAGGAATGCATCCGGGTAGGTTTTGAAAATCTCCAGAGAAGGAGACTCCGCAACCTCTCTGGGCAGCCTGTTGCAGTACTCCATCACCTTCACTGTAAAGAAATTTCTCCTCATGCTGAGTTGAAACCTTCTGTGTTCCAGTTTGTAGCTGTTGCTCCTTGTCTTATTGCTGCTGACTACCAAAAAGAGACTGGCCCCATCCACTTGATGCCCACCCCTCAGATATTTGTACACATGGATAAGATCTCTTCTCAGTCTCCCCCTCTCCAGACTAAACAGCCCCAGGTCTCTCTTCACAGGGGAGATGGTCCAGTAGCCCAAATCATCTTTGTGGCTCTCAGATGAACTTTTCCCAGCAGGTCCCTATCTCTCTAGAACTGGGGAGTCCAAAACTGGACACAGTATTCTCGTATTCCTCATATCCTCAGTGTCATCTTTCCATGAACTATGGCAAACAGGCAAACCTCAGGATGGTCCACGCACACAGCTCTGCAGCAGTAAGAGCCTGTGTGATGCTAACTGTCCTCATCTCCCATTAGTGTCACTGAGTGAAAGATAACGGCGCCTCAGAAACCCAGATAGGCAGCAAGCACGTAGAGCTGGCACCTAGCCCCCTCACTGTATATGTGCTTCCTGGCTTTTATGCCTGTGCTCAATTGTCCTGAGTAAAATAACCGCTCTCGTTTACAAATCTGCATTCTGAATAATTTCCTTGGCATTTAAACACGCCCCCACCTTTTACAGGACCCTCAAACTGCAGATGCAACCGCTGGGATTTCCTGTGGGAACTTTGAAAAAACAATAACTGCAAACTGCTCTGAAGGACAGATAAATATGTGGTGAAAGTTTCATTAGCAACAAACTCAGGCCCTTTCAGTTGCACTGGCAGCCATATTTTTTTGTTTGGCGGGACGGTTTTTGCACAGATGTCAAGTTTTGCTACTTGAGGAATGTGAAAAAGAACAGAGGTTTCAATGCATTCGGATCAGTAGGCATAATCAGGTCTCAAGACTACCCTTCCTTATCCAGATAAACAGTAATTCTTTACAATGATTTCTGAAGTGTACCATGTTTCCATTTACTTAGACACGCAGCGCTTTTAGCGGGAACCATTGAAAAGCGTTGTCCTGCATTATCTGAGGGATTTTGAAGGAAATGAAGCAAATCTCCTTTACAATACATTGTTCCTGCAAGGAAGGATCTCACAGAATCTAATCTTTTTTTCATTCATTTTTTTTAGTGTAGCCTGCACAGCATCATTTGTATGATAATAGCATTTTTTTTGTCCCAAATATGGTGCACATCTCAAGGATAGTCACATCAGGGGGATTGTTCAGTCCAGACAAGGGGGAGGCAACTGTGGGGGCAACAAGTCCAAACACAGCGAAGTGAAGTGAATTTCAAATATTACCATTAAATCATTACATTTCCTTTTTTTTTTTTTTTGGCTGCCATCATAAAGCCTTTTCAGCAAGAGAGACATTTGGCTTCCCACAGAATTTCTGCCAGATCGGAATAAACTGAGGTTTTCCAAGAGACTCTCTCCTGAGCATCACCTGTCTGCATAATCCTCAATTGCTACAGAGCTTTAGACACTCAATAAAGGCTTAGTCTCAAAACTGAGGTCCTTTTCAGTGTGCATGGGTAATTAAACTCAATTTTGAGGTGAAGTAGGAAGATGCTTAAACCTTAGTGTAGTTTAGGTGTAGAGCTGTCTGACGTGCTGTGCCTGGCCCCCACAGCCATTCCAGGGGGGGGTTCTATTCTTCCTATCTGATAGCCATGATACCCTGGGGTATCTCACATAGCCCTAAATACCCCCATGAGAGCAACCAAAAACTAATTTAATAATGATTTTTAAGCATTTATGGGGATGAGAGGGCTCTAAAGTCTGCAGAATAGATTGCTGTTTGAAATGTATGTAGCATTTGGGGAGATTGGTTCCTTTTGTTCCTTCTCTGTGGAATATGCAACGAGCCCAGGGAAACTGCCTTCCTAATTTAGGAATCTCATTGGAGTGCCTAAAGCTGGCAATATGAATCCCCCAAGTGCCAGTTAGAACACTCCCTGGGCTTCCACAAGTGAAATTAAGAGTTTTCTGTGATATTATAAAGAATAGTTTTATTTTAAACTAAGCAAATTATTTGGCATCGATGCTTTAACTACAGAAGCAAACCCACTTTTTTTTTTTTCTTTTTGCAAACTGTTAGCAAGCAGCTCACTTGTTATGACACTATTATTCTGTGTTACTGTATGTGCAAAACCGTGTGAGTCAGGGGGAATGGAATTTATTTTATGCATCTTTACATCTGCAAGACGTACTTACTCTAAGCTAGTGGTATGGCCACCATGCATAGTAAGAGGTAGGCACTGTCCTACTCACATTCATCTGCTCCTTAAGCGAAAACATATAAGCTAATAAGCTAACTAATGAACTAACAAACATATAAACTAATAAAAATAGATAGACAAGAGAATAGTTCAGGGATTTGTCACATGTCAAGTGGTTTAGATTAAAAATGCTGTCTTCAGTTCTGTGGCCCAGCCTGATATGTTGGGGCTATTTGAAGTGCTTTAAAGTACACTGCCTTGCTTCTATCTGGTGTAGTGAAGCACATTTCCCATAGCCCTCATGACATAGATACGTCTTCTAGGACATCTCACATGGATCTAGGTGCTTACTGTATGTTGCGGCTGAATCCTTGAATGTGTTTCTCAGGTGTCATGGTCAATGAAACTAGAGATCTCTTTGTCCAATCAGCTGTGTCTGTGTATTCAAGGTTGTGTTCAGTACCTTACTAGACTCTGTTGGCTGTGTTCACTTCACCTCTTGAAGGAAACTCACCTTGCCTATAGAGACCTTCACCTTGGACATTCACATATAAATACCTGAATTCCACTCTTGCATTTTGGGGAAATTAAGCTGGATGAGACCCGAGGGCTTTGTTTCTAATAAGAATATAACAAACAATAGAGTCTACTATTTGGGGTCTGAGGCCAAAAAAATATGAGGAAACGTCCTAGTTCAATTCACATCAAATGTCTCTCCCCTTTTTTTTTTTTTTTGAATACAGGGATACAGTAATATTATGATTTGCTCCGTAGTGGCATAACTAAAATGTGTAGTCAACCAGAACCACATGTTCCATATACGTTTGAATTATCTTATTTTCAAACGAGGTCAATTTTTATATGAAAAAAGCCATTTCAAAATAAAAAATGCAAAAGATTCCTTTTGAAAATGTTGAAATGAAATGTTGTGCCATCTTGAAAGTTTCATTTCTGTTTTCTTTTTTTCCAAAAGATAAGTCAAATAAATGCAAATCAAATCTACATAGTTTCTACTATGTGAAAACAACATAGTTAATCAAATCTATTATTCACCTATATTTTCAGGATAACTGTGTGCCTGATGTGTGAGCAAATAACTTATAAAACTAGCACAGTGTGAATTCATTTGTAAGGAGATGACAAATTCATTTGCTGTGACTCAACAGTGCAAAATTCCAGTTCTGGTCCCTTCAATTCAAGAGAGATACTGAGGTACTGGAACATGTCCAGAGAAGGACGGTGAAGCTGGTGAGGGGCCTGGACCACAAGCCCTATGAGGAGAGGCTTAGGGAGCTGGGGTTGTTTAGCTTGAGAGGAGGAGGCTCAGGGGTGACGTCATTGCTGTCTACAACTACCTGAAGGGAGGTTGTAGCCAGGTGGGGGTTGGTCTCTTCTCCCAGGCAACCAGCAACAGAACAAGGGGACACAGTCTCAAGTTGTGCCGGGAGAGGTATAGGCTGCATATTAGGAAGAAGTTCTTCACAGAGAGAGTGGTTTGCCATTGGAATGGGCTGCCCAGGAAGGTGGTGGAGTCACCATCCCTGGAGGTGTTCAAGAAAAGACTGGATGGAGCACTTAGTGCCATTGGATAGGGCTGTGTGATAGGTTGGACTGGATGATCTTGGAGGTCTCTTCCAACCTGGCTCTATTCTATTCTATTCTATTCTATTCTATTCTATTCTATTCTATTCTATTCTATTCTATTCTATTCTGTTCTGTTCTATCCTAAAAGAATATCTGAAAGTTCAGGTCCCATAATATTTATGTTAAAAAGTTTGTCTATGTAATGATTTTTACTCAGTAAACTATGAAGGGAAACTAATTCTAACTTCTAAAGAAGCAATTTTGAGCTGTGCTTTTCTTTAATTTGAACAGAATGAAAAAGATAAAGATAAGGTGTAGCCCTCCTACTTTATATATTTAAACTTAGTTTTAATCATAAGGCGATTGTTAAATGATCTTTCTATAACAATTCCATAGTAATTCTACAATAAGTTTTTATATGGTTGCCCTCTGTGCAGATATTTGGCAATCATAATTTTTTCTGAAAAAAAATATAGTCCATCTATATTTGGTCACTTGAATGGGATACATAATCTCCCTACCAAAGCCTTCACTTTTCCATATTTGCTGTATAGGGACTGAAGCATTTAATTTGGGAAGACTGTTTCATCTGAAGTCAAATATTTAAAGCTTAAATGATGGGCCAAGTTAAGCAAGTAGCCTGATGACATCGCTTCCAGCCAGCAGGTGAGATTTTGGGGTAGAAAGGTTACAGACATCCATAGGAGGTAAAGAAAGTAGAATGAAAAGTTTCTGTCGATTTGCATACCACTTTCTTAACTTTGTCCTAAAAATTCTGCAGGCAGAGACCTCTGCAGGAGTTGGGCTCTTATTCTGGTAGTGATGCCTTAAACAGTGTCACAATAAGGCTCAGCTTCTGGGCCTTTTCTTTAAAGTGCTGCCCTAATAGATCACACTTTCCTGGTATTGGTTCGGCAAGTCTGGAGACTCGGAGTAAATCCACAGCTCCTGCTCAGGGAGCTGGCCTCGCTGCATGTACAGAGGGTGCCTCTGCTACACATGCTCACAGTATCCATGGCCTCCAGCATCCTTAAGACACCACTGATTTCTGGAGTGAGTTTCCTATATGACTTTGGACAAGTCACGCTTTAGTTGTCTCATCTGTAGGCTGGAGATTATATTGCTGGAATGAATAGAGGCTAAAATCACTGATGTTTGTAATTTGTGTTGATATTCTCTGAGGGGAGGCAGGCACAATAGAAGTGCAAACAAATTGTTGTGACTGTTTAGTATTTCAGTAAATGGAAAAGCTCTTCAAAGTGGAGTTCAGAGCAAGTACAATAGAGTGGAAAATTACTTGAGCGGAGCTAAGAAAGATGACGAAAAGATGTGAGGAAGCAATTTCATTGCAGTTATTCTAGTAGTCAATGAGATGTGTACATTTATTTGTCAATGTGGATTATAATATTAGCAATAAGTCTCTCAAGAAGAACAATATTGGATTTGGGTAGGCAAGTCAAATTTGAAACCTCAGAAAAGTGAAGGTCCAGGCTTGGTAACACGAGTCCAAACTGGTTTCCACTTATCCCTTCATTTCTCTGGGGAGGAAAAGCTGAGCAGGCTCATGGCTTGAAAATCATTCCACACTTTCCTCATGAGTTTGCATACAGTGGGACCAGGCATAAGACAACTCAGATGAAGAAAGGGTGGTAGGAGTTCGGTGTCAGCTAAGAACAAGGGTTCTTGAGCTGAGTCCACCCCTCCCAGTGTGAGTGGAGTGCATATGGATTATGGTTCTTGTCATCACTGTCTTAGATTTGTCCACCTCGGGGAGGTAAGCATGGGCTTTTTAGACACTGGAGGAGTGAGAAAAGCTCTGCTGAATGGGAAGCAGGAGGCAGCTCTTGCTTGGACCATGGCTATGAAAGTCATTGCTACTTGGTAAGGAGGGAGAGGTCTGGTTACAATGCGGGAGGTAGGTCCTGAGTGCAAATTATGAGAACCAGTTCCTATGTGCAGTTTATTTTTGTTTGTCGTCATTGTTGTTGTTCTCTTTAACACACAGAAGGTATATTTAATTTCTTTACAGGGATGAGCAGGGCGTTTGCTTGTTATTGCATTTTTAATAAGAACGCAGTGGGCTGTGATCATGGAAATGGTCATTTGGCAGCTTATGGGAAATTAATTCTGTTTCAGCTTGGCTCTTAGAGGAATTATTATCCTCATATCTGTGTTGTCACCATAACACCCTGCACTGTTGGTCACATCAGTAAACATGTCAGGGCAGAGTGAGTGTGTATCATTCCTATGGGCATGTTCCCTCAAACTCAGCACTGACACATACAATGAACTGAAGTCCTTGTCATGTTCCTACTTATTCTGTGTCATTTCTGTCCCTGAGCAAGTCTCCTAAATTCCCAGATTGTCATTCTCACACTTCTAATAAGCTGCTAATCCCCTTAGAGAGAGACATGGCATTGAACCAGCCTCCAGACTTAGACTATCCTCCATTCTGGAAGGTGGATAGGAGTATAACAGAGATTGCAGCTGCATCTATATAACCAAAAGCTCCCCTTCCTTCGATCTGCTAGATCAGATTTGATCTGCTGATTAATAATCGAAAGATTAAGTATTTCCTGTATAAAATATGTGAAATGATATTGTGAAATCGAGTAGGTTGTATTAGATCTAGTGCAATGGCAGACCAGCGGTACATAGCAGGTCACGATATGCACTAATTTTTTAATACCTATGTATCACAAATGATAGGAGAGAGAAAAACCCAGGGAGAAGAAAAGATGAGAAAAGAATGGAAAGGAAGAAGTGAATCCTGAAGCTCTAAAATGCTCATACCTTAAAGCTATATGAAGCAGAGAGGAGGTTAGCTATAATGAAGAATGAGCACAGAAATAAGTTGAGGTGTGATAATACAATATTACTTTATTAAAATAATCTGTTTAATTATTTTGTACTTCGTGGGCTCTTTTTTTTCTTGGAAACGGAGGTCCTTTTGACACTGAAAAAGTGTTAGCCCTCCTTAAAAAGCTTACCATGCTACAAAAGGGACTGCTAGGAAAAACTGAAAACATCCCCTTAACAATGGGTGCTTCAGTTATACTGCACAGGAGTTGGAAAAGCATGTCTCAGGACTTCCAGAGTGCTGCTGCATAGAGCTGAAAAGCGATTAAGGCTGGCAAATCACTGTATAGTTTTGCACTGCCAGTCTTGAGACTGCCTCAGTAATGGTGTGACTTACTCAATTCAATATAGCCTTGAAAAGGAACCTCTTGAGCTCAGAAATGCTGTTGTGTAGACCACTCATGTGCCTCAAGGGGATTGTCACAACATTTCCATGGCAATTGCTCTTGTAAGCCGAGAAACGTTCAGGAGACTACCATAATATAGACACTGTAGAGTATGTACAGACTTGTGTGTGTGTATGTGTGTGAGAGAGAAAGAATGTCTAAAGGAAGATCTATCTGACCTACTAATGTAGCTGACCTAGCTGAGGTGTTTGTCTCAGTGCTGTAAAGATCTGTTTTTAGACCAATTTTGGAACTTCAAGTGGATATATTTTCAGTAATCAGGATTGTTTTGCGAATTACTTTGTCAGCAGAAAAAGAGGTCTAAATGCATGAGATAATGTATTCATAATGCATAATTTGACTATTTTAGAAGCAATTATGCTTTTGAAACCATCAGCATAAGCTTAATGCAGACAAAGTGGAGCTCTTAGTACCCTCCCTGAAGCCCTCTCCCTTTCCTCTGCCACTGGGCATCATATAATCTTTTTTTTTTTAACTCACCTGAATCGTTTCTCAAAACCCCAATACACAGGTCATGTTAAATTCTTTCAGTTTCTTCCTACATAACATCAACAATATCGATCCTTTCACTTCCACCTGCACCCACAGGTTTTTTTCCCATCTAGGTCCTTATTACTTCTCATTGAAAAAAAAAATTAAAAATCACTGTGTTTATACCCTTCTAGAAAGTTTTTGAAAATGGTAATACAGTTAATATATGGTAATATAAAATAGGTGCTGGGTTGGAATTCTCAGCAAAAACTTAGCTGTGGTTCCAATCTGCAGCTTTGCAGGTCAAATAGCAGCATTACTGGAACGTCTTAAAACTTGGCTTCTGCCCACCAACAGACATTAATTACAACCACCAACAGCTTGTGGCTGTGGAGAGGTTGGACATTGCTACATCCTGATTACACTAACAAGGTCCTTTGGAACAGTAAAAATGGAGCCTGGTCTAGTTTGTGGCTTTGGCTTGGCTAGAAAGACAGAGCAAATAATAGACTCTGATCTGGTGGCACTATGTGTTTTTATAGTGCTCTGTGTGTACAATATCTGTGTGACCTTATCGCTTTCTACATCTGCCTGAAAGGACATTGTGGAGCGGCTGCTGCTGGTCTCTTCTCATGGGTAAATTGTGATAGATCAAGGGGGAATGGCCTCAAGATGCAACTGGGTAGGTTTAGACTGGACTTCAGGATAAAAAAAAAATCACGGAAAGAGTGGTCAGGCATTGTGATGGTCTTCTCAGGGGGGTGGTTGTGTTTAAAGCACAACTGGATGTGCTTGGGTATATGGAGTGAACCTTGTAGAGTAGAGATATCAGTTGGACTTGATGATCCTGAGGGTCTTTTCTAGAATATTCCTGTGATTCTGTAATATACTTGTCACCTGATAAAGGCTATTGTCACCTGGCTATCACTTGCCTTTTGTTCTGATCTGATGACCTGTTATATGTTTGGCAAAGAACAAATAGCTGAGATGTTTGACTATATTTGAGAAATTTCACTGCTTTTAATTTATTAGCTCTACTCTTTGTGCTTCTTCTGCTTCACCATGCACAGGTGTTACTTATCATGGACCACACAGCTAAATTCACCGTAACTGTGAAAAATAATAAAAGAATTCTAATTCAACCATTTTTTCCCCCTCTCTGGTAATGGATGGTGCTGAGAAGAGAACAGTGAGGGGAGAAATAAACAGGCAAAAGCATGTGTCAGCTGGGAAGGTAAGGAGCTGTTATGTTTACATGTCTGCAGGACATAGGACAAGGGGTGACAAACTGAACTTGTAACAAGAGAGCAGTATGGTCAAGATTTGGAAAGTTTTTTTAACTGGAAGGACATTCAAGCATGGAAGAAACTGTCTAGGGATGTTAAAGTGCTTTGAAGGTTTTTAAGGCTGGACAAATGCCTGTGAAGAATAACACAAACTTGGTTGTTCATGCTGTGGTGCTGCGACTAGTCTGAACAGCCTCTTGTGATGCCAGAGGTCCTGTTCAGGTTCTGTCAGTGAGTCTATATTCTGTTTGGTAGCTCAGCAATAAGGTTTTGCCTATTCTGACTTACAGAAATTATTTAAGTTCTGGAATTAGACTCAGTACTGATTTCCAGTTTCACTCCTGAATTTTGCTTGCGGCCACTTACTGTCTTGTTATCTATGTTTATGAAGCATCTTGCTTTGTTTTTACATCAGTTTATACCTTTGAGGATCTAAACAGTAGAAGCCTGACTTGTTAGGATACTTTTTACAGTGACCTACCTTGGTTTTCTGTATTTCTAACCTTGAATCTGTCCCAATTAGCTTTACAAATGGTTTCCCAAGGCTTTGGAGAGTATTTCAGAATTGACCCAAGCAATCAGATATGTCATGCAAAGCTCCGATTGTTAACAGCACACTGAGAGTTGAAAGGTATTTTAGCTCTCCTTGATGGCTGCAAAGAAAATTCTTCAGAAAAAAAGAGTCCTGAAGTATTTGTAAAACTCTTTAGGAAAGCAGTGTGTCCCTGTTATTTAACCAATTGCTGGCAGATGACCTGTTATCCTGGATCAGAAAGCAGGATAGAATTTTTGCTTCCTTTGCTGACATTTGCAGAAGCTCATCAAAGACAGTTCATTTTCTCATCTACTTTCCCTGTTGTGATCAGAAGAAAATCTTCACATATCTAATCTCTCAGTCCAACTAGCCTGGATTTACGTGGTGAATTGATTGGTTTCAGGGTGAATTGATTTTAGTCTGGAGAGGAGAAGACTGAGAGGGGATCTAATAAATGTATATAGATATATGAGGACTGGGTGTCAAAAAGGAAGAGACATCCTCTGCTCACTCGAGCCCTGTGATAGGACAAGGGGCAATGGATGTAAACTACAGCACAGGAAGTTCCACCTCAACATGAGGAAGAACTTCTTTACTGTAAAGGTCACAGAGCACTGGAACAGGCTCCCCAAAGAGGTTGTGAAGTCTCCTTCTCTGGAGACTTTCAAGACCCATCTGGATGCATTCCTGTTCAACCTGCTCTAGATTACATGGTTCTGCTCCAGCAGGGAGGTTGGACCCAAAGATGTCCAGAGGTCCCTTCCAACCACTAACATACTGTGATCCTGTGACTCTTTGCTGTGACATCCAAACCATCTTCTCAGTTAACAGCTGGTTTATGTTCTTTTAGGGGCTCATATGAGTCCTCCTGGTCAAACCCTGAATCTCACTGTAACACATAAAGTTTCAGTTACATCTTTTGATCTTTCTGATTGAAGGATGCAGTCTGACAATTCTGATGTTTCTCAACAGTTCTCTGAGATCTGTTGCATTGTTCTTTTTATGTTCTTTGTCTGTTTTTTGTCTTTTTATGTCTTTGTCCTATGACTACAGTCTCTGTGACCACTGAAAGAACAACTTCATGTGCTTTCTCTCTTTCATGTGCTTTCTCTATTCCTCTACAGATTTCAAAAACATGCTCTTCTGTTGTGTCTGTGTATGAATGTATATGTATATGTATATTTATTTCCAAGTGGAATCAAGACAGTGTAAGAAATTAAAATCTTTATGACAAACCCTTAATTGCCTGTAATGAACATAGAATGCAAAACCAAATTAAAAACCCGTATGTTACAACATAGCATTAGGAACAATTTGACATTTATTGAGCAACAGATGGTGATTAAAAAACATAAAACCTTGATTGTCTTGCTAAAAGCTAAACCTCATAGTTCTGTCTAAGGAATGTCTAACACTTCAAATAAAACACTCAAGGCATCAACAAAATCATAGGAATATCAATCTGAAAAGGGTTCTTATATATGTTCTTATCAGAAGTGCAGTTAAAATCTCCCCTATAAAAGTATCACATTTGTAGCTTGACAGTTTTCTGGAAATGAATCTTCTTCTCCAGAATAAGGTCACAGATAGTAAACAGAGCATGTTCATTAAATT
>VWZI01005762.1:148575-192871 GCA_013396835.1 Psilopogon haemacephalus | reverse complement strand
TTTTTTTTTTTTGTACTTTTTTTTTTTTTTTTTTTTTTTTTTTTTTTTTTTTTTTTTTTTTAATGGAAAGCTGTAGAAACACTAAGCAGATTGTACCTTCTTCGCAGCCAGTAGGTGAGTATGGCATTGGTATTTCTGAGAAAAACTAAGATGCACCTGAGATCCTTTATTAGTGATGATAATAAAGGGGAAAAAAAAAAAAAAAGACCCAGAAAAGTATAGCTTGACTTAACATATCACAGTTTAAGCTTTTCAATGTCATCTCTTATCATTTGCGATGTCTCCTTCCCACCTCCTCCCACCTCTTTCAGTTTTCCCCGTGAAAACTAAGAAAGTACAGTATAGAAATCAGGGACACAACGCGTGTCAAACTCAGCACGCCATATCCTTAAAACTCCCTGTCAGAATAAAAATACCGTTTGAGGCTTTGCATCCTGTTATTCCTCATGCAAACTGCCACTGCAGACAAGCACTTTGCCTGTGGTAAATGCTCTTGTTCAGAGCAGATGTTTCCCTCAATTAGCATTCATCCAACTATTTAGCAAGTATATTCTATTAAAATATTTTAATTTATTCAGAAATTATGTTATTAAATTTACAAATTCTTTTTATAAGACACATCCTATAGTTTCAAGCTAATAATTTTCTGTCAGTAATAGTTATCATGGGCCAGAGAGTATTCCTCTAAAAAGGAATCTTTGCATTATTTTTTTTCCAACAGTGAGGCATTTGCTTCTTTCATGTATTCCTCATGGCATAATGATTGAATTTTTTATATCCTGCATATAAAGATACTTAACGTTTAAGACGTTTGACAGGTTTTTGAAAACACGGGGAAACAGAATTTAGTTTTGAAAGTTCTGCACATAAGTAGTAACATTTTTGTTCGCGTTCTATTAGCTTCCCTTCTTCCAAGCCCACAGATAGACAAGACAGTCTTTTTTCTCCTTATCTTCCATCTGTTCAGACCATTTTCATGCACCCTGCCAATGCAGTTCTGCCCTAACGTTAATGTTACTTTTCCACCGAATATTGACTGAAGTGGACGGTGACCAGGGTGGGTGAATGAGCGAGCGACTGCGTCATGCTTAGTTGCTGGCCGGGGTTAAACCACAACAAAAGGCCAATACAGTTTTCTCCTCTCGGGGAGGCTGAATAGCTGATGCGGTTGATAATGAAAGCGGACTTTTTTTTTTTTTTTTCCCCCCCTGCATCTAGATTGTAGGCAGGAATCCAGCTCAGGTTACTAGTGACCGACGGTTGCTACCATCTACTGGCTGTTTGCAATCCTCTGTGCAACAACCGGGCACTTGGATTCCTTCACATCACAGAGAAGTGGGTTCTGTCTTGTTGGCAATCTGATCGAAAAGCTTGTTAGGGATGGCAGCTAACGAGAGGGTTAGCATTTTCACAAGTCCTTTTAGCAGGTCTTTGGCTCCAGTATAACTTAATTTTTTTTTTTGTTCTCCCGCTGAACAACGCAATTCAAGTTGTTTAGTTCAGACTACTGCTGTGTTTAGAAGTGTGCCAGCTAATTGAAGCTAAACTGTGATTTTATGCAAAGCAGTCCTTGTCTACCTTAGATGTTAACTTTCAGTGTACCCTTTTGTTAATTTTTGTTTATCTGTGTATTTCTAAAGGCCTTTCTCAGTGATGGCAAACACACAATGCTTTGTGGGTAAAAAAATTAGCATATTTTATCAAAGTTGGACCTGGAAGTCAGTAAGTTAGATGTGAAGATACTAAAGTGCCTAGATGGTAAGGCAGATAATCTCCTCTTTTAATAAATAATAAATATATTAATTTAATAGTGGAAATTGAATTAAAAAGATTTACTACCACAACACTACCCATTTCAGATTTTTCAGAAGATTCAATGATACTTAAGTTTAGTGGGGGATTTTTTTGTTTGTTTGTTTTATTTTTTTTATTTCCTTTCTAATAACATGCACATCTTAGCTACATTAAAAAAAAAACCAACAACCAAATGGTCTTATGGGCTAATCTGGATATATGCATATTTATTCTTCATGCTTATGATTTTGGGGATAAACATTGGTTATTAATAATAGTAACACAAACGGATATTGCAGTAAATCAAATTCCTCTTCCTTTCTTGCTTTCTTTGGTCTCTTAGCTTTCTTAATACTACAATTAAACACAACTTGGCTTTTGCTTTCACATCTCCTAGGCACAGACTTCCTGATCTCCAAAGAGGAACGGCTTTGATTACTTGCCCAGTCCTTGTCAGCTACTGTTGAAATAAAGGTTTCTAAAGTGGACTAGCAAGTGACAGTGTGCTGGCAGTGTATTTGCAGAACATAATAGATTATAGATCTACCCATCACCGAAAGGGAGGAAACAGAGGCAGCAATGGCAGAACGACAGTAGAGTTTGCAGAACCGAATTTCCCACAGAAGCGAAACATTTAACATTCCCCAAAGCAGCGAACTCCTGTAAGTCGGAAAGCACCTTCAGACTTCTTGTTCATTTAAGTCACAAACAAGAAAATTACAAATAAACAGAGGATTACTGTTGGTTTGATGGTATGAATTATGGTATTTCCCTGTGTCTACCTGGCTGTGTTAATAATGTAAGACTTCTAGTGCAACTACAATGCTCTCCTACCCAAAACACTGATAACATTCACTGCCATAATAGAAGCAGTAATCTCTCATTGACAAAAAGTATTAGGTGGAATTCTCTGGCTTCTCCTCTCCAAGAGGTTAGAATAATTATTTGACATATTTTTATTTGACCTGAACCTCCATGGAATCTGTAAGTAGACCAAACATCCTCTCTGATTAGTCTGTTTCATCTCTCTAACCTTAAATGAACAAATACAGTCACAGTAGGACCTGTTGTAGAATTGAGGTATTTGTGGCCTATGCAGTGACTTGTAATTTAAGCACTTTAATGGTAAAATGAGAAGAGGAAGGGAAATTATGTCCTCCTGATACCTGGGTCATAAACTGACAATCTTTAAGAGCTTAAGAAGAAAAATTATAGTGAAACAGTCATTGTTGCAGAACATAGTGATAATTTGCTTTATTAGTTACCCTCACGATGTGGTCAGCTGAGGTAAGTGGTGCAATCACCGCTTAAGTGGTCAGCACCGTGAAGTCAGTCACCACTACAACACTCATTGCTAGCTCTGTATAGAGCTATTTAACTGACTAGGACTTCAGTGTCCACCTCCATTCCACTCTGACAGAGCTGGCCCCAAGAGCATGTCATCCCATTTTCCACTTTACAAGGATACATTACCTCCTAGCTGGCCAAGTGTGCTGAGTGGCGAAGTAACCCAGAATTTCTCTTGCCATTCTGCACTTAGGTTTGCAGGCTTGCTGTTAAATGGTGGATGTGTTTGATCCTGTATCTGCTTTGACTGCATGTGTCTGATCAGTGAAGTGGGATTCAGTTCTAGCTAAAGATACCTAAATGTAGCTGTCTAAAAGAGAGTATCACTTACAATTTTACTAAAGCCCTGTTGCAGGTTTTCAGCATTATCTGAGTCAGTTCCTGGGCACTGCTGAATGTATCGATTGGCAACTTGATTCAGATGCCTACTCTTGGGCATCTTGTTCCAGATTCCCTGAAATATCCTCCCTGTTTTTCATTTGCCAGTGTGGAAAATTGTTGTTCTGATTTAGGTCCTCTCTCACATCTGTCATTTTCATATGAGTGTATTCCACACTATAGGGCATCATAAATGTAACTTAATGTGTGTGTTGGGGAAACCAAATTGTGTCAAGATATCCATACACTATACTGGGAGCTTATAAATACAGGTCCCAAGTAAATGCCTGAGGTACCTAAATATTAGAGGTGACTTAAGATACCCCACCTGACTGTTCTAGATACTGCAGATTGCCTTAAATGGCTCTGGATGTTTTTGTTTAGTCAACTAGATCCTACTTCTAAATTTAGATGCCTTAGTCTCAGATTGAGTCTTACCCCAAGGGAGAGTTACGAGTGCCTGAAACACGGATTTTCTTCTATATTAGATACTCAAGGGTACCCTTGACATCTGCAGAGGTATAAAAGATATGCTACAGGATTTATAGACCTGAACAGTGGTGGAGTGCCTTTGAAGAAATACCCTCAGTGTCCCACAGAGGTCAAGGACAGTGCCGTGCTGCTGTGTACACCCATGACGGATTCCAAGCAGGCTGGGATGCTTGTGTTCCAGTGAATCCTCTCTGTGTTCCAGGCAAAGTGGGGGTGGCTGCAGCCTCACACAAGTTTGCCAATGAAGACTATCTATGTGTGCATGTTTGTATACAGGTGTTTCATCTGGGTCAACTGCTTCACTGAAAAGGGAATGTTTTGCTGCTTAGACTTTGGGAGGTCAGATGTGTTTCATTCCTGTCAGAGATTTAGCTGGTCCATCAGGTTAGGCAGTGAACCATCAGGGATGCTAGCACTGCTAATGGAAACACTGCTTTGTTATTTATTTATTTGATTAATTTAGTTTTTTTTCCTGACCCTGACTGACTAGGATTAGCAAATTAAGTAAGAAAAATGTTTATGGGAGTATTAGGAGAGCTGGATAATGACTGTGCCTGAAACATCTGTTGGAGACATTTTCTTCCTATTTTACTATAGGGTCACCAGTTAAAAGCCACACTTGACCTATAACTCTGTGTCCATTTAGAGACAAAATTGGTAACTCGTTGTCTCTTTTGAAATCTATTTTGATAGAAGACTGAAACACTTTTTTCCCTAATTTTTTTTTTCTTATTTTTAAAATTACTTTTTTTTTTTTTTTCTTTTGATGAGTTTTGTCATGCTTTCTCTTTGTTGTTCCAAACAAGATTTCTGCAACACATTCTGCATTAGAGTATGTCAATATCTGCTGGAAAGGGAAGTGAACAGCTCATCTCTTTTTTGGGGTGGTCACTACATAACATTCCAACAGTTCTCTCTTTGAGTTTCACTTTCCCTTCCAGTCTGCTGCCAGGTTAAACTCAGAGACTTAGTTATGGTCTTGTAAACCCTATTGATACAACAGCTTGGGAGAAAAGTGTTTTTCTTGTGAGAAATACTGATGTAACAGAAAGTAGTAACCAAGAACATACTTATTTGAGGGGAGTAAAATGAAAATGGTTGGGTTTGTTTTCCAAATGAAAGCCATGATTTTGGCTGGGGGTATGTAAGTGCAGGACTGCAGTATTTTTCCCGTCGTTTTTGTGACAATGGAGACATCTTGCCTACTTACAAATGTTATGTCAATTGATACTGAGAATTTGCTATGCATGCAAGTAGTCAGCTACACAATACATTTTGGTGATATGGTTTTGTTCTCTGATGCCCTTTGCTTCCACCATTATAATGAAATCCATAGCTCCTGATGGAAAAAACTTCTTGTGTTTAATCCATGAATGACAAGCAAGCTATGCCAAACTTGAATGACAGCCAGTAAAGGCAAACTGTCACTGGACAAAGCAATTTTTTTTTTTTTTGATTCTGCACTTCGAGGAGAGGTAACCAAGTAAGGGAATACTTGGTAGAAAGGGATTGTCACCTGCTGAAATTTAGGGGGGGATTTTTCAACAAACTTGGAAGATAGAAGAATTGCCAGACAAAAAGAAATCTTGTGAAAGGATGGAGGAATTGGAGAGAAAGTCTTTCACAGCAAAGGTTTGGCTGTGAGAGTGGAGATGTGATGCTGAGAAACACTGCCCATGAGAGAGAAAAGTACAATTCTGAGCAGATGTGAAGATCGACAGTCAAAGACCAGGACTGCTGAGGCAGAAAAATGCAAAGATAGGTTCTATTTTGTCTATAACTATCTGAGAGAGCCTTTTCCTTTATGAAAACCAGGAAATCTGATTTTTTTAACAAGTTCTGCATGGTTAATTTAAAAGAGAGGAATCTTCTGTGCCTATTATTATGCCTAGTCTTCTACCAGTTTAGGTGATGATGATGGGGATGCATGCTCATAATTATGTGAATTGTGTTCCTCTGTACATCTGGCCTATGTATAATGCATCTAAGATTATTTTACTGGAACATCTCTGACAAAAATTATTCTCCCTTGGACACACATATCATCTGCTCGGTCCAGAGTTCTATGCAAGAGATGCTTGTGTATAGTATCCATTCTTTAAAATAATGCTCTGGAAGTTGTCACTCTCCATATATTACACTATTTTGTATGCTCCTTCATTGCAGCAATATCATGTTCAGACAGCATGGTGCTGCCTGTCAAATGAAAACACCCAAATAAGCAAATTAATTATTCTTGGCTATTGTAAAATTCTGCCTTTAGTTCTCCACCGGGGGAAAAAAAAAAAAAAAGTGTTCACAGAGTTCTTTACAGAGTAAAAAATGCCCACATATTTTATGAGAAAACATTTTCCACCTTGAAAACATTAAAAAAATGAACACTTGCATTAAACCTGGCTTAAGGTTTATAGCACATGACAGTCTTTAAAAGAGGAATATATCTGGAGGTTTTCATGACTTCATAAAAATACCTGTTACACATGCTGAAAGTGCTGCACATTAGATACTCTTGTCTTGGAATGTAATTGCCTTAAAGGTATAAAGGAGGCTGAGTTTAATAATTTCCCTTGTGAGTCTATTCTCCATTTCTGTTCCACAGAGGAAGCTGGAAGGTTGTGGTATCATCAAAGCAGCATGTGTTGGGAGAGGGAAGAGCTAATCCTTAAATAGTTGTGCCCTGCATCTCAAGTAAGGATGAAAACCCTGTGAAAGGATTTCCTGAAATCTTACATACTCTATATCCCTTAACTTATTAAATGCTATAATTGTTGTACTAAGATAAGAGATGCTTCCGGAGTAATCTATGCTGGGTGGCCCTAGGTAACAAAATATTTATTAATATCCTGGAGTTGTGTCATGCAGTGATAGTGATGGAAATTTGGCAAACCCACTGTACTGCTGTCAGATGAGTGATACAGCCACTTCACTCAAGATTGGATGACAGATAGATGTATAGATCACTCTACGAGGTAAATCTGAAGGGATGGCTTGTGATTAGGATGATGACTGAGAGAGATGACAAGAAAAAGAGAAGAGGGCAGTGAGTACTTTTTCATCCAGACAGCTCTACAGACATAAGTAAGTCTACAAACTCTTTCTCTTACGATCCATATTGCCAATATGAATTGGCTGCAAAATGTTGTTAAATTACATTATTAACATTTGGCACTGGTTTTGAATTCATGCGAAGGATTTGGGGTGGTAGATCGGTTTCAAGGAATCTCTGCAGTCTGATTTATATGGGCTGGTATGATTTTCCATACTATATAAATGGGACAAGTGTGAGATAACTTGCTTAAGTGGAACGAGTAGAAAATCTAGGTGAAAACAGATATTTATTTTAGTGACTTGTTAAATTCTTTGGAAAATATGTTCTTATCCTAAAGCTAGTCACAAATTTGGGTTAACAGTGAAAATCTGGCAGAATAACATGGGAGGAAGAATAAATGTGGGAGGTTTAATTAAGGAAACAACTTTTTCTCAGCAGTACAGGGGGATGCGGCATTTGCTCAGATTCTGGGTGATTGGGAATTGACTGCTTCAGCTGTACTGAAACAATTTTAGTTTCTCCTGATCCACCCAGGTAAAGTCCCTCCTGTTAAGTTACCTAGGGATAGGTATTTCTCATTTACTGTGGATAACATCACATTTTTACATCACTTGAGCATTCAAGTGATGCAACTGTTAGCAGAGAGCATAATTCCTCTTCTGGCTTGTACGAAAACTATGCAAGAGACTCTGACACTTAGTGAGGACACAGATTCTTGGATAACTTTATTGTGATAAATCAGTCAGAAGATGGCCTTGCCTTTGGATGTCATGCTGATTAGATAGCCCTGACCAGTAGGGTTTTGGAAGGCATGTTTTATCAAGTGTCCTTCCTAGAGCTGTTCAGCTTTAAGAAGCAGATATTAAAATAGTGTCCTGCTGACAACACATGGGGCAATGTTGCAAGGGGTACTCTCAACTCCAGCTTGGCCCACTTGTGGGTCTCAGATATATGCATTCAAAGACCTCAAAAAAAGAGCAGACTCTTAAATCCAGGACTGAAAAATCATGAGTCCTGTTCGGGTAATAGGTAAAAAAGAAAAATCTGTTTGTGACTTTGTCTTTCTCACTTCAGGGGGTAGGAACTGCTTGCTCATTTTTGGTGCCCAGAATACTCTTATTCTCTGTTGAGTGAAGTATTACTATATACACCCCAAAATAATTTAAATGTTCATGTTTTAGAGATAGAGAGCAGAATGACATTCCAAAGGCTTTGAAGTTTGTTTTATTTTATTTGTTGGCTGACTTGAGAAATCAGTTGCACACTGCCTAGCAAAAACCCAAACATTAATTGAACTAGAAGAGAAGGTTCCTGCAGTCGATAAACTACTTGCAGTTAATTATACCTCTTGTCCACTAGATAGACTCAAGGAGATCCTTTCTGCTTATGGCAGAAGGCAGTTGGTGAATTACAAGAGGCTTTAAGTGTTTATTCACAAATACTATTTCCCAACTTGCGGGGCTAGCTGTAGCTTCAGACAGTACCCAAACACTTGTATGGGGTTTTGTTGGCATCTTCTGAGGCTTCTGACTCTTCCCAGGCTTCACAGGCTGCTAGGGAAAGAGGCAGACCATCTCTGACCCAATCCTGATCTCTCTGGATGATCAGTGTGTCCTTTCCAGGGCTCCTTGTCTTGGCAGGTGTAAGCAGATGTCTTGCAATGTACAGTCTTAGCACAATATCATGCTGGCTATGTAGGCCTATTGCGTGAAGGCATTTGGAGCCTGTTTCTGGTAAACTGAAAGCAGGCAGTTTCCATATAGTTCAGGCCTTAAGTATCAGGGCTAGCTTACAGCTTAGCAAAGCATAATCCTGTAGAGCATGTGTGGTGGTTTAGCAGTTATCTGCCCCCCACCCTTTGATATAACCCCGACTAGAACTCAGACCGAGTGGAAGTTGGTAAATGAAGCTTTATATTTACAGCAATGCTCAGTATACAAGCAAATATTTACAATGTATAACAGATATTTACAGATGAAAAGGTAATACAGAAACACCACACGCCTCCCAGAGATCAAAATCCCTAAGAGGGGTTTTCTAACCACCCCTACCACCTTTCCCCCCTTCCCCAATCTTATCTCACCATCTGTTGATGCAGCAGATAGGTGAAATTAGATCGGCCAGGGAGATTAGCAGTAGGAAAAGAAGTTAGTGGAATTATTGGGAATTAGCTACAAAAGGCAGGAAAACGGAGCCATGCAAGGAGCAGCCACAGCCCAGAGAGGCCTGGAGCTGTCTGACTTATCTATATTTGGGTTACAACTCTTAAAACATTTTTTTTTTCTTTCTCAGTAAAGCTGTGAGTGATGTCATGTGTTTTCCTCTCTCAGTCTATAGTCTAATTTCTCACTCAAATTCTCCAATTAGTTCAAACCAGCACAGCATGGTAGAATGTAATAAGGCAGAACACTGCCAGAAGCAGAGAGCGATGGCAGCAGGCAGCAGCTGGCAAACAAGCACGAACACAAGGGCAGAGCATGTTGTGTTACCTGCTCACCTCTTTTTATCAGTGTAGCCCAAGACTAATGGGCCTTTGGACACAGGTTAGCCAATCAGCATGGCAGTTAGCCAAGCTTGACCATATTAGGTGAAGCCATAGGCTTGCCTTACTGAAATATGGGGAAATATAGGCTTTGCACAAGCCAAGCACGTGTACCTTGTTTACCACAGGATGTAAACAGGAGCAAAACAAGTCTGGGCAAGACAGGGTCCTTAGACTCAGTGGTTCCAGGTTCTTTGTCCGCTTTCCTGTGGTTGCTTCTCCCCAGAAGTGAGAGTACAAAAAACATGTTTGGGCAAGCCAGGACATGTTCAGGCCTGTTTTGGCCTATTTAGGCCTACCATGACACTGATACATATCAATTGCTGTGAAAATCTCACCATGCTAAAGTCAGTGGCATTGCTGCACTTCCTTTGTGAAACACTTCCTCATATGCTTTCAGTGCACTCTTATTGCTTTGATCCATGCCAAGTTTCACTAAGAAAAAATATATCAGACGTTCTAAATAGTGCAGACAATAATACTCTGGTGCACAAAGGCTTTATAAGTGTCAGGGAACAGAAAGGGCTGCTTGGCAGGGGAAGGGAGCAGGAGTGTCATCCCCCTCAAGGGCAGTGTAATATGGGGCTGGAACACAAGCCCTATGAGGAGATGCTAAGAGAACTGGGGTTGTTCAGCCTGTAGAAGAAAAGGCTCAAGGGGACCGTATTGCTCTCTACAACTACTTGAAGAGAGATTGTAGCCAGATGTGGGTCGGTCTCTTCTCCCAGGCAACCAGTGACAGAACAAGAGGACACAGTCTCAAGCTGCACCAGGGCAGGTTTAGGCTGGGTGTTAGGAAAGAGTTCTTCACAAAAAGAGTGATTGGCCATTGGAATGGGCTGCCCAGGGAGGTGGTGGAGTCATCCAGGGAGACTAGATGAGGAACTTGGTACCATGGTTTAGTTAATTAGAAGGTATTGGGTGATAGGTTGGACACAATAGTCTCAAAGGCCTTTTCCAGCCTGGTTAATTCTGTGATTCTGTGATGGTGCCCCAGCAAGGCCAGCAGAGCAGGGACAGAGCAGAGCTGTCCAAGAGCCCGGTTACCACCAGACATGTCTTCAGTGACAAGTCAGACCTGAGGTCAACCCAACCTGCTCAGGGCAGTTCGGGGCCACTTGTGCACTTATGGCCCAGAAGGCCTGAAGCAGCTCTGTATCTGTACACCTTATTTTTGTGAACAAAATTTATGACCATCATTGATCTGAGTCCTCAAGATGGCAAATTTACCAAAGCTGAAAATAACTATTAATTAAGTTACTGGAATAAAACATTTAAATGTAAATATGTATATGACTATTGCAATTTCTTAATGAATGCTTCTGTAGATGTGTCACTTCCCCTTCTAAAACCAAGATGTTCTGCCAGATAGGAAAAAAAGAGAAAGACATCAATATACTTTAGTTATTATCAAAATGAATGAGAAATAGAGAAGTTCATAGCCACACATATAAATTAGCAAAGGAAACATTCAGACAAATGACAAACTAAATTAAGGGTGTTTGTGAAAGATCTAAGATGTACAACAGCAAAGAAATAAAAAATAGTAACATGACTCAGAAAAATAGGCATATCTGATCATAATGCTTTTCCACACTCAGTCTGGATGATGTGTTTGTATGAGATGGTGAAAGACGAAAGCTTAAACAGGAGAAACCAGGTGTTATTAAATATTTGTCCATCGTTTAGTAATCCATGGTCCTCAGGTGGACACATAAGCTCCCTTTTCCATGTGTGAGAGAAGCAAAGTGCCCCAGGCTGGAATCCAAGCCGTCTCAGGGACTGAGTTGGGGAATGCTGTACAAAGAGATTAATGAACTCCTGGCCTTCCCCATACTCATGCAGCAGAGCTGCAGATTTCAGGGGATTACCCTGTGCTCACTTTGCAGTGAACTGAGCTGGAATCTCTACAGCTGTAAAAACCTTATTCTTATGTTGGGAAGGAAAAAAACCCCACAGTCAAAGATGTACTATCTCTGCCAGTTTTCTACATAATACTGTAGTGGTTAGAGCACTCATTCTGGAGAAAGGGATTTTTTCCAGAGTCCTTCTTACACCTTCCATCATTTTGGAGAGTGTAATCTGATTATGAAGGGTTGCATCCAACAACGTTTGTGTATTCACTGTCAGTGAATAAACATCATTTACACCCAGACTGTGCTTAAATGGCATAAACTAAGCAGAAAGTAGTCCTGAGATCATGCTACAGCTCAGCACTTCTTCTGAACACAGGTAAGTTGCCTACCAGCTGGGTTATTAAGTTCATGTCTTACTGTCTTTCCTCTTCCTCTGCTCTGCCTTCCATAAAGGCTTAATTTCTTTTTTGAACTGGGCAAAATGAAGATACTCCACTCCCTAACACACTTGCCCAAGTTCTAACAAGTTCATATTCTGGATTTAGGACATTTTAAGGATGGTTGGAGACATAATCTTGACATTAATGAGTAAGTGTGTGCTGAATTCCTTGCATATATGAAATCCTCAGGAGGGCTGCTTCCAAGCTATTTGGAAGCAAAGCCTACTAAAGATTGTGACAGAGCACAGTGAAGAATGTGCTCCAGGAGTCAACCCTCTGCCTGCTTTTCATCCCAGTAACAGTGAGGGTGTCACTAGAGATACAACGAGGCTGGTGTAAGCAGGCAAGCAGCTAATGAAAGGACAGGACACAAATCCTCACTCACGGTTGCCTCTGTTGTGGCTGTTCATGCAGTAAGTGAAGGTTTTTGTCTTTCACCTCTCTCCCCACAGACTCTCCTTTTCCTCGTGCTCATGAATGTGGTCCTGGCTGCCTTGTGGTGACAGCAGCAGGGCTGGAGGAGGTGGTGAGGACCTCTGGGGCTGTGCAGGGAATAGCTTTGGCTGCTAGAGACAAAAGGGGGCTATGGCAAGAATGCTGGTCTCCACAAGCCTATTGCAGTTATCTAACTCTGAGCACCTGATAAATGTAACTGGCAAATGTTTGGTTATTTTTCTGATTGCACTTTTCATCTACGTAATTCACATGGGCTTAAGCTATTATTTGTGCATGGCTCATAAGGAAATTCTTTCTGTTTTCCCAGTAACTAAGAATGTATCATGAAGAAGATGAACGTGACTGACAGAACGACCTTGATGTTCTCAGCATAATCTTGAATGGAGAGAAAGATAAATCACAGCTACCATTTGCAAGGCTGCTTTTCCTATCGTCTCCTTTCATTTTGTTTTTTTGGGTTTGTTGGGTTTTTGGGTTTTTTTTTTTGTGTTTGGGTGGTTTGTTGTTGGTTGTTTTCTTTTTTTTTTTGGTGCAGGCTCTCCTGTGCTTTAAACATTCAAGGACCTCCTGACAAGTGAAGCTTTCTAGACTAAATGCTATTACCCAGTAGCCACATTCACCTGCTCCAAGCTTGGTTCTCTCTTGCAGACGCTGAGAGGATTCTGCTACATCTCAACTTAGCACTGGAATTATAAGTAGATTCCTTTATTTAGGCCACAGGGTAAGTAAGGATCATGGCATTGTCTCCTTTTGGTGAACACAGTGGGTCCCACAGCCCAGATCCAAAGAGTCATTCATGACTCACCTTCTTATAGAAGTAATTACTTTGTGTCATGTGGTCTCCTACTGTTCTTCTCTCATGCCTCAATTGTGTAATTGCTTCATCACTTCAGCACTGTTCTCAGCATGCATGCGAATGCCAATCATTACCAGCACCACACATTCAGTTCAAATTATGTATCTCTGAGTTCTATATTTGGTTGTTTTCTGGTGCCTATGCACTATTTATACAACGTGACATACGTTTTGTGGAGCCCTTTGATGAAATGCAGACACTCTGCTTGTTAGGTTATTGTCGAGCTGCGAATCAGTAGCAATTCTCAGATGCCCTTTAGTGGCTGAGTTACAAGTATTGGGCTTACTGTTTTTCAGGCCTGTATAGTCTATGACTTTACCCTTCAATGGTGCTGCCACTTGGCTTGCTGAGGGAATCTGGTCCCATGAATGAAAAATAGGGTGAGGTTGCCATAGACTGTCTAATGATTGCAATCTTCAGTAAGGGTTTATGAACTGAGTAGTGCTTCACAAGCGCACAGCAAGTGTTCTAATGAATCAAACCCAAATATTTACAAGAGACAAGTAATTATGTGAGAATGTGAGAAAATGAAAAGGCTTATGAAACCATCTGGACAGTTCAAAGAATTAGTTATTTTCAGATAAAAGACTGAAGGGTTAAGGACACCAGTTAAAATCTGATTCTCATTAATGGTGATTAGATATTGCTACCAGCTGACTGCTACCTGAAGACTGAAGTGAAATGAGTAAGGGATTGCTTTTGTGTTTAGGGTTAATTTTGGAGAAGAGTTTTTCAGATTCTTCTAATCTTTATGATAGGTCCTCAGCAGAAATAAAAAAAAAAAAAAAGTCTCCATCAGTGTTCATTTATATCTAAATTGTGTTGTGATAGATGTGGGAAAGATTGTGGTTCTATGAAAAATTATATATGTGTTTTAAAGATTAAAACAGAATTTCAGATTTCAAAATGGATTTCAGTGGAAATGAAAAAAAATCCCATAAATCCTATCTGAAATCCACAATAATATTTTTTATGGAGAACAGACAAATGTGGGAGTGTAAAAGAAGAACAGACCATTAACTGAAACCTGCTTATAAGAAATCTTTGGCAACACAAGAAAATTACTTGAAATATTTGAACTCTCGGTAATTAAAAAAAAAAGCCCTCAAACAAAGAAACTGTGAAGGAGGCAGGCTTTACACTATCAAGTTTTATCTAAGTTAGAAAGAAATCAAATTAAAGTGGGTAAATGTTGACTCTCACTTTGCAAAAACTGATGTTTACTGCTGTCATAGCTGAGAATAAATTTCAAAGTCAAAAGACAGCTGCATTCAACTACAATCAGTCTAACAGGCTGCTAATATATCTCCCAGCTACAAAGCTGCTTATGTTAGCCAGTACTACACTTAGTAGAAAGTTACTTTAGTCAAGAGGCTGTAAATGTTTCAGAGTGGTGTTTTTCTCTCCTCTTGCAGCTTCTACTGATTCAGCAGGGTTGAGATTAAGCAATGGAGGAGGATAACATTGAGGTGCTGAAACCTAATATGATTCCTTCCCTTATAAGAAGAGCAGTGAGTTTCAACTTCCATCTTCTGTCCACACTATAAGGATATTTAACACATTAAGCACTTGTTTGTTAAATACATAATGGAGAAAGAGAGAAGCACCAAGTTGCTTGGAGGAGAGCCTCTGTACTGTATGCAGCACTGTAGCACCAGCTACACTGAATACTAGTAAAGATGGGGCTAAAGAAGAATTGGCCTATTTTATGTTCTTCATGGACTAGAAGGATTGCTTAGATCCTTCCCTTAGAACCTTTGCTGGGACTAATCTTGGATCTGGTTTTGACTTAGAGCCTTATATGCATCACAGTAGTAGATTGCATGGAGAGAACTGGATGCCCCAGAACAGTCTGAAGAAGACAGGAAGTTTCATGAACAACTGCCTGAGTGATCCATGAGGGTTTGCCTTCTGCTGGAAGGAAGTCAGCTTTTCATTCTATCAAATAGTGGTAAGTTACTTCCTGGAGTTAAGTGCCTTGTACACCGTAGCCTTCTGTTGGAAAAACAAGCAGCAGCCTGATACATGACAGTTAATCACCTGAAGGCCTGTGGGTTGTTTCTGCCTGATTGGGAAGTTCACCTCAAGTTTCCCTTCTCTATGATGAATGCTATAACCAGGAGATTGCAGGTATCAGCAGGTCCATGTCTTTTGAAACTGTCCTTCTAGAGACAGGTTATTTAAGTATTCACTGAAGCAGAGACTGCATTGGAGCAGGTCTCTCAGGTGACTCTTCCAACCACCAAATGACAACATCTCTCGAATGAATATTTAAGATATGATAGTGATGACAACCATACAAAAGCTCACGAGAAAATGAATTCTGTCTTCATAGTGGGGTTTGAATAGTGTGCTGTAAATAAAGCATTGGGACCACACACTGAATCTGGAGGATAAAAGAAGATGTTGAATAGCTTACTCATTAAGCGAACACCATCCAACGTGAGCACAGAACAAGGCAAAAGCTGTGTGGAAAAAATAGTATGTCATCAAGTAATTAAAGACTGTGGTACAATGCATATGTATAAGGGACTGAATTAATGTTTTCAGGAAATCTTAATTTTGGCATTTACTAGCACTGGAGTGCTCGACTTTGCAATCTGAGCAATATTCTTTCAGTGTATCTTTTTGTGTGGATAGATATGCTTGGCACAGAAAGGAACTGAGGGAGCCTCACAAAGCCTTAAAAGGACTATTCTTTTTTCCCCCCTCTACCACAATAGTTTCTGAATGAGAAATTATAGTAGCTGGCTGAGAATCATAAACAGTGAAAACTTAGTATAGTAGATAATTATTAGCATTGCATTTCCTCTGTAGGATTAATTTCCCTCATTTTCATTCCGAGAATTCTCTACTTCATAACTTTGCAGACTAACATGTAATGAATGCTACCAACAGGAGGCTTTTACATAAACCTCTACTGCTTTAGCTGAAGTTAAGGAGGGGAGGGGGCAGGGGTATTTAAAGGGTGAGGTTTTGAAGAGATAGTTAGAATAAATGCCTAAATAATAAGAAGTAATGAAGATGGCAAATTCGGCCTGCTGTTCTGCTGATGGATTTGCCCATGAGCAGATTGGAATATTTTAAAAACATACTCATTATTCAAAATCATTTGTCAAGGGTCAAATTCTTTGCTGGTTACTCATATTGAAGCAAGAAAAACCTGCCTGTGGAACAAGCTGCTGCTGTGTGTGAATAGACTTGAGGAAATCTGTTCCCAATTAATTTATGGAAATAATTCTCCATTTCATAAGCAACTCTTTGTGTATGTTTGTTATTCAGAATGTGAATGGTTTTGACTGATCTTATAAGTAATGTGGCATGTTACAATGTGTCACAAGACATTGAATTAGGCTTCTAGTACAAACATTTGAATATATTCTGCTATCATTTAATTTCTGTGATTGTTTTCTGATATTCATAGAAAGCTGTCCTTCTCAACAGTTCTGTTGTTCCCATCTGGAAATATTTCCCTTAAAATAATCAGAGAAAGTAAACACAATAAGAGTTGAAGTGAATTAATTTTACCACCTAAAAGAATATGTATGATTTTTAATTTGGAGTGGAACAGGAGGGGGCAGTTTTTGTGGAGTATTACTGATTCATGACCAAGGAAACGACTGCATTTATTAAACCACATGGGAATAGTGAGACATGAAAAAACCCCACACATGACATTACTAAATTCTCTAATGGTTTTATAGTGAAAAGATAATGGACATATAAAAACTGTGCCTTGTAGATAGCTAAAAGAAATATTATGCCATATAGAACACTTCTGATATTGATTTTTTGGAAGCCTTTTATATTTTGGTAGCTTGCCAAAGAGTCACTGTGGCACAGTATTTCTTTCAGCCTGTAATTTACATTGGTTTTCATGTTAGGAGAAGCACTTTAAAATGTGACATTTGGGTGAATTGAGGCACCCAACAAAATATCTTTAAGAATGTTTGCTGTCCTGCAGTAGTTCTGAGGCTCATCAGGGACTTTTCAAGGTGGAAGAATGATAGAGTCTAAAACTGGGTACTTGTTTTATCTTGCTTCCACTGAAATGACTCACTTTGGAAGAGCAGAGATGGGTTTACAACTTGTCCAAAGCATAGAGCCTACAAAGAACCTGTAGACATATTTTGTTTATTAGCTGTTGAGTACCAAGTTCCTTCTCAGCTCTTTCTAGATTGACTTTGTAAACCCACAACTAGAAGGGAATTTGTGAGATCTGGTTTGTATAGTTACACACCAGCAGTTGCACTGACTACATAAGAACATTTTTGTTGCTAAAGAGCACAGCAGTCCTTCTGCATAGCACTACAAAAGATGCTCTGGGGGAAATTAACTCCAGCTCAGCCAAATGCAATACAATGCTCTCGACCTGTACATCAGGAGAATGGCAGCGACAGCCCTGCTGACTCTATCTACAGCAGGTTATTGCAGGCTCTTCAGGTCAGTGTGCCCTGCACTTAGGAACAAATATGTACTTCTAAACCACTCTGTATTCACATTTAGTCCTGGAAATGCCATAATGTAAGCATCTTTCAGGAATTTGTTTGCCATAATTGTGTATTTGTAATGGAAAGCTGTTTATATGTATATTAGCTGATGTGTTAAGCTTGGCACAGTTGAAGCTGACTTTCTTGTCCTTAATGTGCCTGGAAATGGTTTCCAAGATTAGTTGCTCCATCACCTTCCCAGGGATCAAGGTGACTGGCCTGTAGTTCCCTGGATACTCCCTTCTACCCTTCCTGAAGACAACAATGATGTTCACCTTGCTTCATTTATCAGACAGCTCCACAACTGCCATGATCATTGAAAGAGAATCACGTGGTCTCATAATGACATTGGCCAGAGCACTTGGCACTTGTAGATGCATTCCATTAGGATCTATGAACTTCTATTTGCTAGTTTTACTCAGGTGTTTTCTGACCTGATCCTTTTCCACCAAGGGTACCTCAACCTCATTGCAGGCTTTTCCTCTGCTCTCTGCAATCTGGGGCTCCTAACGGCTGCCCTTGCTAGCAAAGAAGGCATTCAGTACTTCAACCTTTTCAATGTCCTGCATCACTAGGACTCTATTCATCAGCAGGCCCACATTTCCCCATGTCCTTTTGCTACTCATGTACTTAAAGAAGCCCTTCTTTTTGCCTTTGGCATCTCTGGACAGATTCAATTGCAATTGGACTTTGGCTTTTCAACAGCATCTCTGCATGCTCAGGAAGTGTTTCTACATTCCTTTTGAGTTACCTGTCCCTTCTTCCACTTTATGCATACTCAATATTATTGTGTTTGAGTTTTTGCAGGAGTTCCTTGGTCATCCATGCAGGGCTTGTTAGAATGGATTTCTCTTGATACTGGAGGATATTTAAATATCTATCACCTTTCTTGGATCCCTTTTCCCTTCAAGGTTTTATCCCGTGGGATCCTTTTAAGTAGACTCCTTGATATTCTTTGCTAGTGTCCATGCAGAGGCTAACCTTTCCTCTAAATTGTGTCTATTACACCAAATGTAAGGCTTTTCAAACATGCAGACCCCTCTGGTAGGACAAAAGTGGAATATTTTGTGTTGGTTTGTTATGAATTAATGCAAAATTAATAGATTGCCCAAATGCAAATGGTTGCTGTGGCCACACAAATTCACCAATCAGAATGGCACTTTGACAAATCTGATCATATTAGGTGAAGTCAGGAGCTTGCTTTCCCCTGTTTGGGAGAAGCAAGTTTGGACAAGTCTTGGACCCTCAAAGTGGGTGTCTCCAAGCCTTTGTCTTCTCCCTGCACTCTTCCCCCCCTCACCCAGCAGAGGGAAGGGACCATGGGATCATTCCTGGGCAAGCCAGGACATGTATCTTCCACCACGTGGTTGCTGCACAGCCATTCATCACAGTATTTTGCCAGAGGTAAATATTTCTTTTATATAGACTGATTTGATACATCTGCATCTGTACATGGACCAGAGAAGTGATCATCCTTTGGCCCTATGAATGTAATGGTTCACACCACGCAGCTAAAATTATCCCGACTAGACTGGCCATGTCCAGCTATCTGTTGGGAATGGCCTCAGAGTAGTGCTAATTTCCTAATTGTGCTGTGTAAAGAAAGCTGCTCTGAGCCAAAAGCGTGCCAGAGAAATTGCTTACAATTTAATATGCTTGGGCCCATGCCCTGGTCCTCTCTTTTACTGATATTGATGTATCCATGCAGCCTGAGCTGTTGCTTTCCCCAGGGAAAAAGTTTCACATAATTTGCTGCTACATGAATTTGTCTTTTTCGCCTGTAGCTTTATAAAAGCACGGAGAAATTACAACACAGCATAGCAGTTAGCCAGCCTAGACAACCATCTTTTGAAACCTTGGTGTCCCACTGCCCCCAAGTCTGTAAAAACTGGAAGCTGGTGTGGGAATGGAGATTGATGATATTTTTACATAGAATAAGAACAACTGTCCTCAATTTTTAATTTATAAAAGAATCGACTGTTTACTTAAGAAAGGGTTTGAAGCCTTTGTGCCTTTTCATTTTATTATTTTATTTTATTTTATTTTATTTTATTTTAGATAAAGGCAAAGTGAGCTGTTGTTCTTAAGCACAGTAGTTTTAGAAGCAAGCTCTCACAGGAATGCAGCTACTCCCCAAAGCTTAAGCATTATTCTGTATAATTATGGATATTTTTTCCTTCCAAAAATATTTTTTTTTTTCGAGAAGCTGACATTTCAAAGGCTTTCAATTCTGTGTGTCACTATCAAATAATCTTTTTTGTACTTGGCTGTTTATTATTGGATTGCAACAACGATAAAGCTCTAGGGGTTTTGTCTCCTTTGGTATGTTAATTAGCTATTTTCCCTTTGATCTTTTTCTTACTGAAAAGAGTGAAAAGCTATCTCGGTAGGGAATCTTACTGATGTACATTCATCCCCTCATCTCCATAATCTGAGGATCAGAGGGAGACAACAAATTTCACCGCTGAGTGAGGTTGCTATAGGCCTTAGTTATAATGTACTTGGTTTCTAAATAATCCCACCACCATTTATATTTGGAATATTGAAGAGGAACCTCTGAGAAAAAGAAGTGCAAAAATAATTAATTTTAAACTGTGAGCTACCTTCATTAATTTAACTTTTTCTTGAAGTTTTAAGCTCATGCATATGCCACAAGCTCTTTATTTCTTGTATGCCTCTACGCATTTTTCCTCCTTTTTTTTTCTTTTCCTTTTTACTGTTGGGTTTTGATACATTTTCAGTTTTCACAGAAATAAAATGTGGGCTAGGTACAAAGCAACTTCTGACAGAACTTTTAAAGTATTAAATGTAATAGCTCTTCTATGGAAACTATGAAAATCCTATACCTTGGGAGAGCTAAAAGTGATGGTGGAGGACTGTGGATTGGTGAGGAATATACACAAAACCTTATATATATATGCATATGCACATTTGTAGTGGTTTAAGGTTTAAATTGGAAGGGAGAGGGGGAAAGATCTGCATTGTATGTGTGCATTTCTGTCTCTAAAAACCTCTTTATCAAAAGCTGTCATCCTCATAGAGCATTTCTTGGGAAACTTGTAATAAAAACTCTTCATTGAGAGGCAGATGCAGATAAATCTGCTTCACAGAGTGGTCCAGCAGCAGCAGAAGTGTAGGCAAGATTTTCTACTAGAGATTTTCTAGACTTTCCTGGAGTCATTTTATTCATTTCCACAGGAGATGGACAACACACTAGACAGTCTTGCTGCTGAGATTTTTAACTTGTATCACGCAGTGTGGGTTGAGACCAGATCTTGATGTTCACAGTGGAGACATCAACATTTGAACCAGTTATAGACTGCCTTGGCAGTCAGCAGAGGGAAACTGGCACTTACAAAGCAAGAATGATGCCATTTTAAAAGAGATACTTAGGCCAGGTGAACCATGTCTTAATAGAATCCATTTCTCTCCAGAGGCCAGTTCATACCGGTATCAAATGGATACTGGTCCTTTCTGAAATGAGATGAGACAGATCCTTCCTCTGCCTAATTACATTGCATGTGGAAGGGTGGAGAGGAACTAGTGCAGAAACTTAAGGTACTTTTGCCAATGTACAGTGATTGTTGCTACTGCAGCTTGTCATAGCAGTGACTCACTTGTGTGCATGTGCAGGAGGAGGTGCCAGGCTGTTCACATAGTATAGGTATATCACTTGCTGAGGAATGTAAAACAGTACTAGCATGCTCCTGGTGTGAACCTCCTGGTTGGAGACCATCCCATTAGCTTGCAACAAGTTCAGCTCAATTGTTAAAGCAGTAGTAGGTAATGTAATCTGAAGTGCCCAAAGGAATCATATGGGACTGACAGAATTAATAATTTAGGGAAGGTACACGTTCTTCTGGAGCAGCTGGAGGTCCTATAGCAACTTCTATGGCACTTTTTAGGCAGCTGAATGACATTTAATGCACATTCAGACACAGAAGTCTATTTGTCTGCATGCAAGCAAAGTGTCTAAGCTCCCATTACAGCTGATGAATATCTAGCCAATGCAGTGGAGTCTAGAGAGCTAATAGTCTTGTTCTAAAACAAACTACTACATTAGACCAGCTGATTCCAGCTGTCTAATATGCATCTGTGCTCTGGACCTGAATTCCATCCTCACTATGTAAAGTTGGTAAAAACCAATTCATGTGTTTGGATTAATGTGGTACCTACTGCAGTTTGAGATGCTTTTGGTCTCCCACTTGGCTACTAGCTCTTACTCCAGGTGGGTGTGGGTCTTTTGTCATATCTGACAATGCCACATAAATACCACTGGTACCCTAGGACACCTGAAATGGCACTAGATACCTGCCACTGACTTGAGCATTAAATGTCTGCTTTTGTTGTGAGCTTAGAAGTTCCTCTGTGTCCTAGTTTGAGGCCACGAACTACCTGGGACTGGAGGACAGAAATGACTCTTACCCCTTTCCAAACTACCACACTGAAAAATATCTTTAACTTCATTGACTGCAATCAAAGCCTTAGTTCAATTGTTGAGACATCTGTGGCAGATCTCTAGACCTGGTCAAATAAATCCTGTTTCTGGTCTTCTTGGCACATGCACCTCACCCTTGTGAATCCTATTCCGAAGGTTACAGTACATGGTTTCTTTCCATGGAGCTCCTGCTTGATACAGTCCCTGTGCTGGTACTACTTCTAACACAGAATCAAAAATGACTGAAAATCACGTTGGAGTGCCTTTGGAGCGATTTCAATGCTTATGTCTGCCTATGTGCTCCACAAACACAGCATGCAACTTGTGACTGATACAAGTGGGTGCTATGATACGAAGAACCAGAGATATGTTTTTTTAGCCATAGTGAGATCTTTAGTGTTAATTTTCTAAATGTGCTGCTTGCACATCAACATCTGTCCTCAGGCCTTTCCCCCATTATCTCCAAGACTTAATTTCTTTAAACAGTGTCTATCAAGCAAAGGCAATGAGAAAAAGCAGACAGGAGAATTTAGGTCCTATTACAGTCTTAGGTGATAAAAATCTTGTTCCCACAAGGATCAGCCGTTCTGAGCAAGGTTCAGGTGAGATCCCCAATGCTCTGTGTAATTACAGGAGGAAGGATTACTGATTCCTGCCTTGAGTTAGGCAACTAAGTCTGAGCTAGATACATGACCTTCCCTTCACTGAAATGGAAGACAGAAATTGAGGTCTCCAGAGGAGATTTAACATTTAAGACTGTCCTAATAAATCACTCTCTGGATGTGCTCATTTCTGTCTACTGACTGCAAAAGGAGACTCAAACAATGAGCTCACCCAAACTTAGATATTTATAAAGTCAGTGAAATAATAATGGCTTATATGGACCTGGGACCAGTGGAGGATTTGGTCTAGCACTTCAAGACAAAATCTCTGTCAGCTTCTGAATGAATACATGAAATTGTATACACAACGGCACTATTTTTATGTTTATAAACCCCTTCTACTGCTGTACTGCCTTCTCAGTATTCATCTGAAACTCACTTGTGTTCTCAGGAAAATTTAAGAGATTCTGCTTGGCAGTTACACTTGTCCATAAACCACGATGACAGTCAAACATGCACTGAGCTAACCTTAACTGAATCAGACGTGGTACCAAACCTGCCAGACCTGGTGACCGGGTTTCTATTCATCCTGGCTAACTCTTCAAACACACTCTGCTTCTTTATTTCTGACTTCTTCTCTTCACTGATATGTTAGGCTACTGTTCTCTCTCTGCTTTTTTATTTTCCTGTCTTACTTTTCCCCACTTTTTCTTATTTGCATATCATTTGGATGTGAATTAGTTCCTCAGTTCTCCAAGCTGGGCATCATCTATAGGAGACGCCCAGAGTTCCTTGATCCATACTCTGTCCTGAGAGCTGACCTCTACAACATCTTTATCTATGACTTAGGTGAGGAACTTTTAAGTTTGCAGATGACACTGGACTGGGGAACATCAATCAGTGCCTTCAAGGGCAGAACTGCCAGACAAATAGACCTAGACAGGCTGGAGGAATGTGCTCACAGGAGCCTCATGAAAGGAGGAATTGGTAGACAGCAAGCTGCCCTGCAGCACAGAAGGGTTGCAGCCTACTGGAGGCTCTATGACCAATAATGCAGCTGGTAAACTGAAGGAACTGACTCTCTCCCTGTACTTGCCACTCATTAGACCACATCTATATACATCAACCAGTACTGGGACCTCAATATAAGGAAGTCATTGACAAGTTCCCAAGCACAAATCCAGGCTGGGTGGCAAATGGCTGGAAAGCAGCCCTGAGAAAAAGGACCTGGGGGTCTGGGTTGATGAAAAGCTCAACATGAGCCAACAGTGTGCACATGTGGCTCAGACAGCAACTGTGTCCTGGGCTGCATCAAGAGCAGCATGGCCAGCAAGGCAAGGGAGGGGATTCTCCCCCGTTACTCTGCTCTCATCAGACTCCACCTGGAGTACTGTGCGCAGTTATGGAGCCCTCACCACAAGAAGGACATGGAACTGTTGGAGCAAGTCCAGAGGAGGGCCACAAAGATGATCAGAGGGCTGGAGCACCTCTGCTATGAGGACAGGCTATGAGAGTTGTGGCTCTTCAGCCGGGAGAAGAGAAGGCTTTGAGGAGACTTTATAGTGGCCTTCCAGTATCTGAAGGGGGCCTACAGGAGGGCTGTAGAAAGACTATTCAGAAGGTCTTGTTATGACAGGACAAGGGGTAATGGGTTTAAACTGGCAGAGGGGAGTACGTTCTTTACAGTGAGGGTGGTGAGAGACTGAAATGGGTTGCCCAGAGAGGTTGTGGCTGCTCCCTCCCTGGAGGTTTTTAAGGCTAGGTTGGATGAGTCCTTGAGTGACTTGTTCTAGTGGGAGGTGTCCCTGCCTATGGTGGGGGGGTTGGAACCGGATGATCTTTGAGGTCACTTCCAACCTAAACCTCTCTATGATTCTATGAAACTGGGACAAGTTCAGCAGGGCTACTGTGATGGTTGGGGAGGCTGAGGAAGCAGGGAGTGTCCAGCTTGGATATGAGATGGAGAACCTCATAGCAGCCTCCAAAACCTGAGAAGCACTGAGAAGACAGTCAGGCTCTTCATTGTGTTGGAGGCAGGATGGGAGGCAACAGGCTTATGATGAGAGAAGGAGGCTTGAGACTGGCTATAAAGATAAACATTTTTCCCATGAGGACAGTTCAGCAGTGAAAGAGGTGTCCTGGGAGATTGTATAATTTTCAGGATCTGACTGGATAAAGTCCCAAACAACCTGCTCTGACAATTTAGCTGACCCTACTTGGAACAGAAGGTTGATTACACCTCCAGATGTGCCTCCCAAACTGAATTATAATGTGATCCTGTGATTTAAGATCAGCTCTTGCCCTATATGCTTGCCTTAGCTAAACTGTAGTCCCTATATTTTGCTGATAATGGCCTTGGCTTGCTGATTTGACTGCCTGTCTTGATGCTGTGTTAGGCCTGGATAGGCCAAAATAGGCTTATACATGTCCTGACTTGCCCAGACATATTTTTCTGCTCTCCCTCTTTTGGTGAGGAGAAGCAACTGTGGGACAGAAGACAAAGAACCTGGAGCCACTGAGCAATGCAATCTCTCACTGAGCCCCACCGAGCAGCATGGAACCAGGGAATCAGCATGCAGTAAAGTCAAGGGCACAGAGCATGAGAAACCTCACCGTGATTCAGCATATGAATCCAGCCCACCTGCAAGCAACAGATCCCAGGACCACCATGCCATGACTCTGCCCAGAGACAAGGCTTCACCATGGCACAAAGCCCCGCCACGAGCAGGTAAAAATAGTGAAGCATCCTGATGTAATCCAAAAGGGAAATCCTTGGGAAAAGCCACAAACTTTAAACAGCAAAAAGATGCTAACTCTACAGCCACAGCAGAGAGCACGCATGACAAGCAGCACAAAGAAAGCCATAGAGCAGCACCGCACGGGAAAAAGAAAGTGCATTTTGGAGACGCGTCCCCAGCCGCTTCTGAATCTGGAAGCTGACATCCCCATAGGGACAGGAAAAGGCATTGCACCAGAGAGGCTCACACTTGAGATCCTGGCTGCCTCGAATATGACGAGTTCCTTAGTCACACTGTATGGTCTTGTGCACAAAGAAAATTCTGCCTTCAGCAACTACTTGATTATAGGTGGCCAGAAAATTTGATAAGGCCAAAGGCTGTATGGTTGCTGAAGAGCTTGTTACTGAACACATTGGTAGATGAGGTGATCCAGTGGTGCTCTCAACTTGGCACTGAGGGATAGCTGTCTCTGTGACAGAAATTCATCTCCATCTGGGGGGTGGGAAATTGTAAAGCTCCATGCGTATCTTTTGATTCAGTGTCACAAAAGCCAAAACCCATCACCAGTCAAGGGGGTGGGGGGAATTAATAAAAAGTGCCATATATTTGGGCTCAGAGCAATAAAGCTCTACACTGTTTTGTGTTATACTCTACACAGAGCGATGATTGTAATATGGTTCTATATACTGTTTGTATAATGCATATAGTATATAACCTACTGTGTTTTATGCAAGACAACCTAATCCACATGTGATAAGCCTTGTCAAAAGGTATTCACTGCCAAGAAAGGCAACATGCTTGTACCCAAGGTAAGCCAGACAAGATATTTTGTTCCCAGAGGGATAATCAATTGTCCTTGATCTAAGTGGCCCATTGGCTAGGGGGTGGTCTATCCTGGTAGGCCTGAATAGGCCAAAATAGGCCTACACATGTCCTGGCTTGCCCAGAGGTGTTTTTCTGCTCCCCCTCCTTCTGACTTGAGGAGAAGCAACCACGGGAAAGAAGACAATGAACCTGGAGCCACTGAGTCTATGGACCCTGGCTTGCCCAGGCTTGTTTTGCTCCTATTTACATCCTGTGGTAAACAAGGTGCATGCACTTAGCCTGTTCCTGCCTCATGTAAGGCCTATGTTTTTTCTATATTTGGGTAATGTAAGCCTATGGCTTCACCTAATATGCTCAGGCTTGGCTAACTGCCATTCTGATTGACTATTCTGTGTCCAAAGGCCCATTAGTCTCAGGCTAAATTGATAAAAAGAGATGAGCAGGTAAGACAACATGCTCTGCTGTTGTATTTGTGCTTCCCTGTTGCTGCCTGCTGCCATTGCTCTCTGCTTCTGGCAGTGTTCTGCCACACTGCCTTACTGCATCCTGAACTGCCTGGAAACTGCCTGCCTCAAGTTTACCAGGAACAGGCACCAAATACCTCCATGCAATAGGCCTGCATAGCCAGCATGGCATCTGTGCCTAGACTTCATATTGCAAAGTGTCCTGCCTACATCTGCCAAGATGAGAAGCTCTGGAAGGGGGACACAGATTGTCCAGAGGGGCCAGGATAAGGTCAGAGATCATCTGCCTCTTTTCTCCAGCATACTGTGAAGCCCAGGAAGAATCAGAAGCCTCAGCAGCTGACAAGACACCAGGAGAACTCTCTGCAAGTGTTTGGGTGCTGTCTGAAGCTGTACCTAGCCCCACAAGTTGGGAAATAATATTTTGTGAGTAAATACTTAAAGCCTCTTGTAATGCAGCAATTGCCTTTTGCCAAAAGCAGAAAGAAGCTCCTTGAGTCCACCTAGTGGACAAGCAGTATAATTCACTGCAAGAACCTCTTCCAGTTCAAATGGGTTTAAATGTTTATATTTTGCCAGTTATTTCTAAATATTCTAGATCCAGTGTTATCATCTGTATAATGTTTCCATGACCATTGCAAGAGAACCTAACTGTTATTAAAATTAGTGGTCAGGAGATGAGAAAAAATACCATCTTGCAATCAATTAATACCCCTCCATTACACTTGACCTTGACTTCACAATTACAGGCTCAATGTGCAGTCACCAAATTTGTTTTGGAACTGGTTACTGCTGCCAACTCAGCTTTGCCTGACTGGAAATCTCACTCTTCTTCGTAAGAATTCACCGTTGTCATAAGAAGTTGTGAAATTTCAGATATCACAAAAAAACCTTAATAGTTTTTTTTCTTCTAGGAACCAGATCCTGAAGTCTGATTGGTCTATATCAGCCTTCTTTTGGCCAGGTTTTCCAGGAGAGGAGAAGATAATTTTTTATTCCTGACACGAAGGCATTCATACACTTAATTTTGTTCATATCTCCATTTCATAACTTCTCCTTATTCTTTCATCTTCCTGAGAATACTACTTAGATCATCCTGTCACCACTGTGTTGAACCACAGGCAGGAGCTAGTGCCATTGTGGCTGCAGCTGAAGCATCTGTTTTTATTAATGATATCCTGGAAAGGATAGAGAAATTGCAGCACCACTTCTGGATGTAGTAAAGTCATCATTATGTCTTTATGTGCTTTGATTAAAAATAGTTAGTCTACCTTTGGGCACTGTTGAAGAAATATGGGGAGAGACATTCCTGAGGAATCACACACTGGGAGGAGAGAATAAAAAGCTAGAGGGCATACAGGATTTACAAGTAAAATGTAGTAAGTGGCAGCATAGTTGTAGGAAAGTAGTTTGGCTTCTGAGATAAGAAGGAAGTCTGTGTTATTTATTCCTCTGGTTTACTTAAGTCATGATGCAGAGCTATTACATTTTAAATCCGTTGTACACTTTGAAGACATTTTACAGAATGGATTATTATTCCTCACCTGATCTAAGTTGAGGATGCCCCTGCTTACTGCAGAGGGCATGACATTTGGAGGTCCCTTCCAATCCAGACCATTCTATGTTTCTACAGGAGGCATATAGTCTCAGTGCTCTTTTCACCTCAGCCAGTGGTGTTCAAGGTCAATGTCTTAGCAAGTGTGCTCACCCTTGAGTATGCCATGCCAAATGAGACCAAGTGTATTTGCAATCTGCTAATTGTAGTTGCTTTTGCATACCTCTAGGATCAGGAGTTTAAAGTTGTGTTGTGGTGTGAAAAAATTTATGAAGGAGATTGAGGATTTATATATATATATATTTTGTGGCATGCCTGATATGTCCCATGTGGCATATGAGATTCTGTTGTAAAATTGACTGATAAAAGTTAACACCAGATTTTATAATCAGAAAAGTTGTCCCCAACTCTTACGCTCAGTGAGTGGCTGACCAGCAGCAAGTTCTGATTAACTCTCAAGTTCTCAGAGCATCATGGAGAAGCTGTCTTCATATGTTGTTCTTCAGGCTCCCAACAGCACAAATTGTGGTGTCATGAGCACATTTTATTCCCTACTTGCTGCCTTCTACTGTCTGCTTGTCCCTGTTAAACAAATCTCTCCATCCTAGTACCCTGCAGAGCCATAGCCTCTGAGTTTTATGTGAGCTTGGAAGGAAAATGGGCTACTGTCATTGTTCCTGATGTCCCTTGAGGGTTTGGAAACTCATTAGGAATTTATCCTCCTCACAATGACATTGCGTAGGAGGTAGATGCTTTATTTTAGTGGTGATTTTAAATTCGGTTGCATTCTGGTTTTAAATGTGCTGTGGAACAAAGGGTGGGTGGTGTCACAAATGAAACTTCCTGCTAAATTCACCAGTACCAGCTAAACAGTCAAAGCTCTCAGATAGGAATATAAAATGATAAGCACATTTGCATGGAAAGGTTCTCAGAAGACAGTTTATTTCCACTCTTTGGAGTAAGTCAGGGTCAGATGTACCTCATCCTTTGGTGACAGAGCATTATCTGCTCATCCCTTACAAACCTTCACGCTCTCAGCCATTACAAACTTTAGATTTCAAAACTGCCCCATGCAGCAAACTTCAATATACAACTACTTGTTCATCTACAGTGCCTTCTTAAACACAAAGTTAATATAATGGAAGACTTTTTATCAAAGATTATTTCACTTCTGCACAAGAACAGTTGTTATAATGAGCAGCAGAAAGACTAGATCATTGAATCATAGAATGCATTGGGTTGAAAGAGACATTAAAGATCATCTAACACCCCACTGCAGTAAGCAAGCACATCTCCAACTAGATCAAATTGCTCAGAGCCCCATCAAGCCTGACTTTGAATGTCTCCAGGGATGGAGCCTCCACCGCTTCCCTGGACAACCTGTTCCAGTGTTTTACCATCCTCATAGTAAAGAACTTCCTAATGTCCAATCTAAATCCATTCTTTATTAAAAAACATTGCTCTTGTCCTACTATGACATGCCCTTGTAAATTATTCCTCCTGAGCTTTCTTGTAAGCCCTCTTTGGATACTGGAAGGCCACTATCAGCTTTGGAGCCTATTCTTCTCCAGGGTGAAAAACCCCAACTCTCTCAGCCTGTCTTCATAGGAGAACGTGATAACTTTTGTTGCCCTCCTCTGTACCCACTCCAAACAGGTCCATGTCGTTCTTGTGCTGAGGGCTCTAGAGCTGGACACAGAGCCCTGGGTGAAGACTTACCATAGCAGAGTATCTGCTGGCCATGCTTCTTTTGATGCAGTCCAGGATGAGATTGGCCTTCTGGGCTGCAAGTGTTCATTGTTGGCTCACCCAGCTTTTCATTCATCTGTACCCCCAAGTCTTTCCCTGCATGACTGCTCTAAATCACATCTCCTCTTCCCTCCCTCACAGCCTGTATTGATAATGGGGATTGCCTTGACCCAGGTGAAGAACTTTGAATTTGGTTTTGCTGAACCTCACAAAGTTTACTGATACTGACTTCTTCATCTTGTCTAGGTCTATCTGGATGACATCCTCTAATATATCAAATACATCCCTCAGCATGCTGTCATCTGCAAACTTGCACTCAGTCCCACTGTCTGTATCATCAATGAAGATATTAAACAGCACTGGTCTCAGTATAGATCCCTGAGGGACACCACTTGTCACCTGTTGTTCTCATTTAGAGCTTTCTGGAGTCACAAAATCCCAACAGAACAAATATTTTAGGATGCCTTCCCCTTTCCCTTCTCCCTATATGAAGAATTTTAGGCAAAAGGGTAAAAGGGGTAGAAAACACCCAAAAAATAGTCTTGCTCCAATTTGGAAGTCAAAAGGAAAAGTTTAACAATAAATAAAGAGTATTGATGGTAAAGGAGAGTTACAAAAGTATAAAGGAAGGAAACAGATGCAAAAATATATACAAAACCAGATGGATGACAATGGATGGAGGTAGCTTCAGGGGGTAGTTGGTCCACCACTTGTTTGGCCGGCCATGTGGCAAAGTTGTAGCAGCTGCAGCAGGGGTCTTGCTCCTCAGGTGAGGCAGAGTGAAACAGGAAGTTTGTCTGCTTTTATAGTGTTGCAGACAGGAAGTGGGAATGGGCTAACCTTTGCACCTGAGGTCAGGTTCTAGACCACCCCCCAGGAGGAGCCAAGGGGGACCTGAAGTCAGGTTCCAGACCACCTTCTAGTCCCCTAGAGGCTCAACCTGTAATACTCATTTCCATCTGGACACTGATCCATTGACTACTACTATCTGCATGTGACCATCCAGCTAATTCCCTATCCATCTAAAAGTCTACCCATTGAATCCATGTCTGTCCAATTTTGAGACAAGGATGTTGTGGGGGACAGTATTAAAGACCTTGCAGAAGTTCAGAAAGATGACATCTATTGCCCTTTTCTTCTCTACTCATGTAGTCACTCCATTAGAGAAAGAAAGAAGATGTGTCAAGCAGGACTCCCCCTTAGTAAAGCCAGGATGGCTATCTCAAATCACTTTCCTGCCCTCTATGTCCCTTATCAGAATTTCTAGGAGGATCTGTTCCATGATCTTCCCCGGCACAGAGGTGAGGCTGAGAGGTCACTAGTTCCCAGGGTCCTTCTTTCTACCCATTTTAAAAAGTGTAGTATTTCCTTTCTTCCAGTCACCAGGGACTTTACCTAACTGCCAGGACTTTTTAAATATAATGGAGAGTAGCTTGGCAACTACATTAGCCAATTTCCGGAGGACTCTTACCAGGTAACATAGACTCATTTATGTTCAGGTTCCTCAGGTGTTCATGAACCTTGTCTTCAATCATAGTGGTAGGCACTTTGTCTCCCTAGTCCTCATCTTGTGGTCCTTCAACTTGGAATTTGTGAAGAGAGGCACTGCCAGTGAAGACCGAGACAAAAATGTTGTTGAGAACTTCAGCATTCTCATCATCTCTTATCACTAGCTCACCATTCTTGTTCATAATGGGAGGTGTATTTTCTTTAACTTTCCTTTTCCAGCTGACATACCTGTAGGAGCTCTCCTTGTTATTCTCCACATCACTTGCCAAGTTCAGCTCTAGTTGTGCCCTGGCATTCCTGATCTCATCCCTATAGACCCAAGCAACATCCCTATACTATTCCCAAAAAACCTGTCCCTGCTTGAACTGCTGGAGCAGTTCCTTCCTGTTTTCTAGTTTGACCAGCAGGTCTCAACTCAGCCATGCTGGTCTCTTACCTTTCTTTCCTAATTTCTTACACGTGGGGACTGAAAGATCTTGAGTTTTGTGGAAAGTATCCTTAAAGATGTTAGCTCTGTTCTGCTTCCTTGTCCCTGAGGATCATATTCCAGGGGATCCTACTGACTAACTTCTTGAGGAGCTGGAATTCTGCTTTCCTAAAATTCAGGGTCCTGTCTAACTCATATCCCTTTGCGCTGTGAATGCCGCCAGTGTGTCATCACATTATGTATAACACTGCAGCCCAGGCTGCCTCCAATTTTGACATCCCTGATGAGCTCACCTGCAGTGGTGACCATCAGATGCAGTATTGTATCCTCTCAAGTAGGGCTGTCAGTTACCGGTATTAAGAAGCTATCATTGAGGCACTCTAAGTGTCTCCTGGATTGCCTGTAGCTCACTGTGTTCCTTTTCCAGAAGATGTTGGGGTGGCTGAAATTCCCAGTAAGAAGACTTCATCAGTAGGTTTCCTCTTGATCAGGCAGCCTGTAGTAGACAGCAACCACAATGTTCCCCTTGTTGCCTTGGCCTCTAAATCCTGCCTATGAGCTTTCAGCTTGGTCGTGGTTATTCTTTACTGACAGTTCTTCATGCTCTATCCCTTTCTCAATATAGAGGGCAATGCATCCTTCCCTCCTTCCTCTCCTGTCCTTTCTGAAGAGCTTGTAGCCATTGATAGCCACACTCCTGACACTGGATTGAATCATCTTCAACTGCTGAAACAGGGCAATCTGTCTCCAGAGGTTTTGACTATATAGGGTTCACTGGTACTTTTCACGCTTCCCTTGCCTGCAGGACAACACTATATAGAAACTAGATCTCCACTGCCTATTTATAATGGCTGACAAAAAGCAGCAGAAGAGAAGGGATTTCCCAGGATTACAGTGAGTTTGAATCATTATTTTTTGAGGATTGGAAAAGGCAACCTTGCAAAATGGAATTTCTGTTATTGTAGGAAATGTCCAGAGCACGGCAGTGTGGGAGACTGGATAGTTCAGAAAGGAGGATGTTATGGCCATTGCATTCACAGGTGCCTATATCTGGTCCAGTATAATCATGTAAACTGAGCTGGTAGGGTGAAAAAAGGCAGCTCTGAGTCTTTATTTGAAGGTGGTAATGCAGACACCTCTCCCAGCTGCTCCCCATCTGCTTCACTTGCACCAAATGCCCTTCCATTTGCTCAGACAACAGACAGGAGGAAGCCAAATGCTGCTTAAGCTTCACGAGGTTGTAATTGCAATGGCTGCTGGAAGCTGATGTGATAAATAGAAATACCACATCTGAGTCCAAATGGACATGTTGGTGCTTGTTTTTACCTTGCAGGAGCAAACTGAGCAAGAGGGCTTGATAACGTCTGATCCAAGCCCTCAGAACATACCCTGGCATATGGTACTCTGGGTGATGAGCAGCTTGTCAGATGGACCATTCAGGTAAAGAAAGTGAACCAAACTCTTCCACAGACCACATTCTGGAGATTTTGAATCTATACATAGCTAAATAACAGATTTTCTGTTGTTCTGAATAATTTTCTCTGTATCATATAGCTACCAGTGCCCTTCTATTTCCAATCTATTCCAAAAGATACTTATCCTACAGAGGGGGTAATTACATTTATGTAAATACAGAAAGTGGTCCTGTTTATGTTTAATGTACACATTTAAAGAACAGTAAGGCTGCAACATCAATATTTAGGAATAACTAGAGTCATTATTAAGCTTATTCATGCAATATCACTTCTGCCCCTTTGCATATATCTGGTATATATAGCTATATTTACCTGTAGTTACAGTATTTATTCACATCTGAGAAAAATCTAGCATAGTATGTTGCAATGCAAGGCTGCATCCTAAGAGTGCTAGAAGGTCACAGGAGGAATTTAGAACTGGCAGTTTTTAAAATTTACACATCTATTTCTTCCTACAGAAGCTTATTTTCTACTATTTTTGTGTGTGTGCCTGCAAGATATATACGCAGTTTATTCTGTATATATTCATGTCCACATCCTCTTATTTTTTATTTCTTTCCATTATAAAAACCATAATAAGGGCTATATTTCATTTTTAGTATATCCATGGTGCAGAGCAGGAAAATCAATTAGCTTTAGCCACCTCAGTTCCTTTTCTGTAAAACTAGGATTTAGAATTCAGGTCTTTGCAGTCCTCCTATAGAAAAAAATATGCTGACCATCATCTGTATATTGTTATTATTGGTATGTACTTTCTGCTATCTGTCAAAAGGGTTAATATATATATATATATATATATATTTTTTTTTTTTTTTCCTTCCCCCCCAGACATTTTTAATCTGAGACATAGAATCTGACTTAGTTACAGAAGTTTATTCCCCATGTGCACTATTGTGTCTGTATGACTACTGCCTACAGGGCCCATGTGGGCTCTGGTATTTAATTTCCAGGTGGGCTCTGCTATTTCACCTTCTGCTCTCAAGAGAAACAAAAGAAACTGGAGACACTTTAAGCAGGGCACTAGTGTCTGATATGCCACATGGCACTATGAGGCACAGTATTGACATTGGGATGGTGGTTAGCTAAGATGGGAACTTCAGGCACGAGTACAGAGCTCTAACCTCTGTTATGGTGTTGCAGTATTCGGGAGCATCTGTACTGTGGCAGGTGCGTAGCTCTGCTCTAAAATGGCAAACAGCAAAGCTGTGACATGCATTTTGTGCTGCTCTCTTCATAAAATGGAGCTGTCTGCATGCTGGGCTGTATCATTTGAGCCTGCTTTTTTTTTTGCGGTCAGTGCATGAAAACCATTTAATGTAGGTCACAATATGTTAGAATGCAAATAAAGCAAAATCTGGAGTGACTGCACTCTTACATATGCATTCCTACAAGCTGTCCTAAGTCATGGCTCAGAGACTGTTTAATTGAAAAAATAATTTCCTCTCTGAGCATTTGGAAGGGAAACAGCTTCTGTGCTAGTTCAGTGCTGTAGGAAACACCAAAATGACAATGTCTCTTCCTTTATAGACTTTGCAGCCTCTGCTTTCCATTAGAAGCCCTACTGTGAAGGAGTCTATCTTTTTTTTTTTTTTTAATAACTCCGTCAGCATCCCCTCTCTATTAAAGAAAACCCTTTTGTGAGTACTTCACTGAAGTCTCGGTGTGGTTTCTTTCCTCTATATTTTACGTCTGCCTGATGATGAGCAATTTGAAGAGAAACATGGAATCTGAATGCATGGGCACCTGCTTCTTTAAAAAGAGGAGAACTGAGAAGAAGATAAATGGCAAAGGCACTATGCTCTTTTCATGTCCATGATTCTTCAGAGCAATCTTTTTCTAGTAGCAACGGGGTTGTTTTCTTCACTGTTACTTTTCCAAAATCTCCTTTTACAAATGGCAGTTTGTGAGATAAGTGATATGATGTGGTCCAGTTTGGCCCTGTAGGTCTGTTTGTGTATGCAGCTACAGATATGTCCATGAGTAAAATATTTAGGTTCTGTGCCAGAAAAATGGACATAGAGGACTGTATGGGGTTCACAAAGGAGACTGATAGTGTAAATCTCATAAGCTTCACCAGTTCCTGAACAGAAACCCCTTCCATCCTGTGGCATTTGCACTTGATGAGGAATCTTATTGCACTTCTACTTGGTTTCTGTATTTCCCCGCCCCGATCTGTGTTTAAGTAGCAATGAAAAGTGAGTGAGATCAGGAAGCTGCAGAGGAATATAAATTCACCCGTGAAGTGACTCCAGCCCTTGGTAGATTGCCTGGGAGCCAAACAGCTGTTGAGTCTGTAGTGGTGGAGAGCTGACCATGCTGGTTCTTTGGGGATGGGGATGACGGCTCTGACATGTTCCCTCAAAAGAAGAATTGAAAGGAAACTTCATGCCTGTACTTTCCCATCTGTTCCATGCTACTATTATTCCTGTGCAAATAGCTAAGCCTATCCATAACTGTATGCTACCATGGCTGCTGCTTCATAGTGTTCCATGAGTCTTCGAGTCCAGGTAAAGTAAATATAATCCAAATGGTATCGCTAACTTAGATATTCACCTCTATCTCCATAGCGTCATGGCAGCATTGTTCCACTCCTTAACAACAGAGTGATTCTCTATGCAGTAAATTTAAATTCCTGTGACAAACAGCCACACCTAAATTGAAAAGTGTTTATTATAAAATCTTAGCACTAGTAATAAAGAAAAGCACTGCACCCAGCTGAAACTGTAAAGGGAATTTAAATAGTGTTGCAATTATCTAATTTGCAAATTGAGCAGGGCACCGCTGGTAGCAAATTTTATGTAAAGTGTTGTAGGGTTTTTAAATGACCATAAGTAGTCAGGGCATTTGCTCTGAGTGTATTGTGCAAGATGGAATAAATGGCGGAATGATTTGGGCTTTTAAAACTAGGCTGAATAAAATGCTACAACATATCCTGCATGGGTGGGCTCACTCTGACAGGCAGATGCATTCAGGAACATAACGTGTCTTGTATGGCTCTGATTTATATGACTCTGTGAAGGTGCCTAAGGGCTGGTTTACACACAAGCTTGCACTGTTTTAATTAAACCTGTTTTCAGTGTAGGATTTTCAGTTCAGAATAAAGCTACTGTCATCAAGACAGCTAAAAAAATATGCCAAACTCTGCTTTATGCATCCCATTGTAGGTGTCTAAATGAAGTGGCACAGCTGTGCATATTGTACATATGGAAAATTGAGAGAGAGGTAGGTATTTCCAGAGAAAATGTCCTGAATTCCCTCAGGAAGGGGTTGAATTCTCTCTGCTGACTCCAGGGCCTGAAGAGATGAAGTCCAAAGCTTAGATAACTGGAATGAGAGACTCAAGAGTAGATGATGCTGTATCTTTTCTCATTTGTGTGATTTCATTTTTTTCCCCCCCTAATTGTCCTTTCAGTGCTTAAACCCAAAATGCCACTGTTGGGTGGAAATCAAAATCAAAATTGGAAATATTCTGGAAATGACATAAAGAGCAGGCTAAGTAAGAAATGAAGAATAATATTATCTTACTAAAATAGCTGTAGAGAAATTCAAGAAGTGGGGGAAAATGAGAAAACAAAAGAAAGATGCAGATGATGACTTCAAGATAATGTGACTGGAGGTCCTGTGAGTGGAATACAGAGTATGTTTTGACCACATTTGTTGGCTGAGTCTTGTGTTTCCAGAGAAGTCAAAGGGAGTGAGACAAGGAATTTATTGAGATTTTGGCACGATTTGCTTTCTGAACACCTTACCTTAGATACCCAAGTACGAAAGTCTATTCAATTTGTGTAAATATATATATATATATATATAAATAAATACATATATGCACATAAACTACATGTATATATGCATATGCATACAGCTACACACGCATATATACACCACATGCACACAAATAAAATGTATCTTCAGTAGGTTTATGTGCATAGTAACTGTGAAGGCATGTGGATAGCAATTGTGAAGGCATATGCATATATATCCCCTTTCTCTTTATATAAATACAAAATGAATTTGCCAGAATTTCTAGGAGACAGAACAGCAGCTAGACTCTAAAAATGCCACTCGGACTATTAGCACTGAACTCTTAACAGAGGGATTCAACTGTCTGTCAACCTTCTTGGAGTTTGTTTAGCTCTCTGAGAAGCTGTGAGCTTGTGTTTTCCTCTGTGGTTTAAATTCTGCTTGTGCAGATGTCCAAAGGCTCTGCTTGCCCATGCCCTACTTCAGTCTAGTTAGGATTTATAAATGAAGTTGCATTGCTGTGCCTGGTCTGGCAGACATATCTGATCCACCTGGTTGGCAGGATGGGCTTCACACAACATACAGAGTTTAGAGAGGCAGGAATAACCTTGATATTGGAGTACTAACCTCTGAATCATTAAATGTGGATTCAATCTTCCATTTCAGAGACTTCCATCTACATTGCCTCGTTGAAAAAAAAAAAAATCAGTCAGCACTCCTGAAGGGCTCCTTCTGAATCTGAACTGGGGATGCAGCAAAGTCCACATAGAAGACTGTTTGTCTTCAAAGCCAATGTCTGTGTCTTGTTCTCATGTTGTCCAGCACGAAGGCTCTTTTTGCTAGCCTTCAGGCTTTTCTGGACTCATTGAACAAGCAAAAGCAAAGAGCTGGAGATAGTTGAGGCTATCTAAAACAGCACTTAGAGGACTAAACTTGATGCAGCCTCACCCATGCCACTACTGAGGTCTTAACCAGGAGAGTTAAAAGTAGGAGGAAACAAGTTTAGTAGAAAAGAAGTTCTGTTTCAAAGGAGGATCTTAGGCAAAACTACAAGTACACAGTCAGGGCACTGGAGAAAAAATGAAGAGGTAAATCCCTTGGCATTTATAGCATTTGTGTCTAAGAGCTACAAGACTAGGAAGAGACCAGAAAAGAGAGCCTGAATTTGCAGCTTAATTAGTAGGGCTCTCGACTGTGTGGATTCAGTTAGAAATCATTTAGTTCTCCTTCCTCATAAATAATGTTTCTCATCACCCTTGAACTAAAAATATAGAAAATATTCACAGAGACAATCAATGATATGCAAGAGTTTGGCCCATCTACTTTGTAAAACAAGATTCTGTAGTCTGGTCAGGGATTGATTAGGAAAAAAAGTATAGAAAAAAATGAACACTAGAAAAAGTGAACAGACAGTAATTAGTGTAACACTCAGGGAAGCTGTCTGGGAAACCTATACTAAACAAAGAGAGTACTTTCACATCGCTAACTCATTTTCATAAGATACGGGGAGAGCCCGTCTTAAATGCAATTGGTGGGGGGCAGATTCATAAGGGAAATATCTCTTGTAGCTGATGCAAGCTGCAATAGAATGTCTAATAAACATGAGGATCTGATATAACCTGTGGCTCAGGAAAAGCCTAAGCTGCTGGCAGAGGGAAGCAGGGAATGTTCGCTATTGATATGCCTCTGCTATTGATTGCCAAAAACAAGAAGTATGTTAAATGTGCATTTGGCCTAACTCTGTGATATTCTTCTTATGTTCTTGTAAAATAAATCACAGACAATCCTGAGAACTGTTACTTTTAATGCTGGAAAGGGAATATTTTACATCTTTTTCCTGTTGCCTAGATAGCACAGCATGTTGCCATGCATGAAGTGTGCCAATAATCCCATTTAACTCTCCTTATTCCACAGAGGGTTCAAATTCAAGAAAACAGCTCCAAGCACTTAAAATACCATGTAGGAAGCCAAGCACTTAAAATACCATGTAGGAAGCCCAAATAAAGAACAGTGGTCAGTGAAAACCCCTTCTAAGATGCTTGAGGCTGACTGAGAAGTTCCTGCTTATGTCCCAGAATGTCACTGATATTTTGGAGCAAGCTGCCTTGGTGCCTGTCTCTCACAGTGGAGGTCCAGCAGTTACAACTGCTGCTTTACAGCAAATGATGGGGCATACACAGTGTAAGTGCCACAAGAGGAAGTCTGTTCTTACTTATTCCCCTTCCAGTAACTGGCACACAGCCCCATAACTTCACTGTGCAATACAGGTATTTCTAGGGCTGTAGATACAGCTCAATCTGCCAGATGATAACCACATGACTACTTGAGTGCTAATGAACAGAAATGTGGGGCACAAGCTAAAACCACTATTTTTGAGAGCAATGAGGCTTTATATTGGCTTAGACCACTTGTGACAACATGTACTGTCTTTCCTAAGATCTAATTAGTAAGCTTGCTCAGTCCAGGTTGAAGTTGTTTGGGCGACACTGATTTAATTTAAGAACTTGACGAATTAATGATCATTTGCAAAGTAGTGTGTGGAGCATTTGGTCAGGAAGTGGAAATCCAAGGATTTAAATTAATGTTGACATTGTTCAGATTAAGATGGGGGATTGTACAACTGAGAAGGATACTCGTGCAATAAGTCAGATATACTTTTAAGGAAATCCCCTACATCCTTCCTGTTTAAAGTAGGCTGAAAAATTTACAGTCATAAGAGGTGATACAGAGTATATTTACAGCTCTGACATTAGGTGCCTCGACAGGGGATGGAGAAACCTCTTTCTTTTCTGTGGGTCATTTTTCTTCCATTTGGTGCTGATATAAAGTAGGATGTGTACACAGTATCCTTTAACCGCAGCTGGATACACAGCTGTCCCTATTCCCAGGTACAGAATCATGTTCCTTTGCTGTTCTTCCTTTGGGTGCTATGAATTCCACATGCCTGACTGCACTAAAATTCAGCTTGAACAGATATAGAGGCATCTTTCTACCCAGGTGAATCTACAGATGGCAGTTCATGCACCCTCCAGTACTTCTGTGAGGTATAAATTCAAACCCTGTTAGTCTGAGGAAGACACTGAGCTCAGCTTTACCATTTCCTGGATAGGATGTTGTTCAGAAAAATAGCTACTGCTGAGCTGTTCCTCAAGGGAAATCCAAAAGTTTAATCCAGGATCAGATTTCAGGCTCTGAATTGCATGTTGACAGCCATATCTGAGATAAGTGTTCTAGTCAAAGCAAGGGGCAATGTTTCAAATGCATCATTCCCTTTGGCTTTGTCTTTTGTGGTAGGCTGCTGTGCAGAAACCAAATCAACTTCTGTTTTACTGGAAGGAACCTAAGCACCTGCTGCATCTGATGGGAGCAAGGCACTTGTGCATGCCACTGCGGAGCCTCGCACTACAAAACTGCCCAAGCATGTGGGCACAGTCTACCAATATGGGCCTATTGTTCACACTGAAGTAGTGGAAGAATTTTAATTAACTGGATTCCAGTTATTGTAACATTGGAATCCAGGATTTAATTATATCTTAAGTTTGTCCCCTTGAGTCTGCTCAGCAAAGCCTTGTGACTGTCATTCCCATAGAAAAAAAATCCTCAGCTGTATTAGTAAGCCTTCCCAGGCAAGCCTTCCCAGTAATTGAATTGATCTGTGAGTAAGCTTCCAAATAAATTTAATTGCATGTAAGACTACCTATTTGCCCAGAAAATGAACATAAAGACAAAGAAATATAGAAAGATTTGTGTGTTTTTACATTAGGAATAAAACCAAGTTCAGTGCCATAGTGAAGATGTTTCTGTAAATCATAGGAATTTAAAAAGAAAGGGATGCCTATTTGGTGAATATTTACATATTTTTTAAAATGATGGTAATTAAAACAGTGAGAAAAGAGGTGGTGGGAGGACATCATATACCTCCTATTCCTTGGATGAAAATCACAAGCTTCAAATACTATCATCAAAGATAAAAGGCTTGTTGTGTTGGCAACTTTACAGCAGCTTTTCAAGCCTGTCAGATAGTCATGCTGTGGCATCAGCCATTGTTCTTCTGGAGACCTCCTTCTTCTCTGACTTGATAGGAAAGAAGCTGTCATCTTTTAAATGATATTCCCATCCCAAATTAAAGGGGGGTGCAAAAATGGGCAGATCCTTTTTTAGGTGGGAGAAACCATCTATTATTTATATACCTCTTTTAACCCTGCCTCTGTTACATCCAATTGAAGAAGAACCCAACAAGATATCACTCACCATTAAAAAAAAAAAAAAATTAAAAAAATTGGCAATGCTGCTTTGTGTTGAATTAAAATACCAGAAATGTAAAGCTCAACCTTGATGTTGGGATCAAGGGAGATGTATTTGTGGTGCTGCAGTCATGAGACAGAACCTATTCTTTTCAAAGTAATTGGCTGCCTGCTGTCAGAATTCCTGAGGAAAGTTTGGCATGTTTGTGCAGAGCTGCATTGTCTTGCTGTATTTATTTAGAATAGGATGCTATAGAGCTAGACCTCTTCAATAATAAGTAAATGTCTACCCACAGTCCAGTTCCTGAGTTTTGAGTATGTGCATGTGCTCTTCTTTTTACCTTGCAATGTAATTTTTTTTTTTGTTTTGGCCTTTAAGCTGTTTCAGGTGCAAAGACAAATAAAAAGCTCCTTTGTGAATAGGAAGCAAACTGAATTCTAAAAGATTTCCACTTCAAAATTTACAGCAGAGACTTCTGAAATCCTTGTTTATTATAGTTTTGGAGGAGAGATGTGGCCTCAAAGCAGCTCAAATGCCTCGTCTCTGTCTGGAAGCTCAGAAATAAAGCTTGCACACCATCTGGCAGGGAAAAGTAGCAGACTTAGACTGTGGAGAGGAAACGAGCCATTGACCAAATGTTTCCCACTTAAGTGTCATCCAATGGATATTTGCCCCCTTATCACCCCGAGAGCTCAGATTACCCAGTGAACCTTTTGCAAGGTATGAAACGTGTGTGTGCCCAAGATGCAAGCTTTCAAGCAAAGGTGCTCATAGCTGAGAGTTAAGAAAACAAAAACAAACAGAAAAAACGCAACCCAACCAAACCAAAACCCAAAAGAAACCCACAGCAAAGCGCTTGGCTAGTTCCAGTAAAACTTTGTATGACAAACAATACAGACTAGAGCTGAAGTTTTGCGTGAAATCACAGAGCAATTATAATCAAAAGGAGCTTGAGGAGATATGGTATGAAATCCTGGCATTGTCCTGGGATAAAATAGTCCTGCAGGGCTCTTCCTGACTCATCAGTCTGTGCTGAACTGAAGGAGGAAAATAGGACATATCATTTGATAAGCCAGATAAAGAAGTAATAAAATTCTTAGTATTATGGACCAACCTGCTTCCTGCTGTAAATATGTTTCCTATATTGAAGAGGCATATTCTGCTCTCATTTCTACCCTGAATCATTGGAGTTTTGAAATGTAGCTTAAAAACACAATGAAAACCAAAGGCTATGTTTGATATTATTAGCATCCTACTAGAATCTAGATTTATTTTTCATTGAGAGACAAAGAGAATATTGCTGGTATTGGGTTTTGCACATAAACATTTCAGGGGTTTTCATATTATAAAAAGAGTTTCTGAATTCTAAACTTAGAAATACAGCAAAAAACCACGTTTACCCAGTTTTTGCATATGACAAAATTTCCCTGATTAGCTAGCTACTCTGTCTCCTTCCCCCATTTCAGATTTGTAAAAATAATTGGTCTCTAGCTCTGGGCTAATGATCTAAATACCTCCTGTGTTCAAAGGAGAGACATAGGTGTCTGCAAAATATGACACTTCTCTGACTATGCAAAACTATCATGTCTGGATGAGTCATTCCTTGTCATGTCCATCTTGGTACAGATACTTTCTAGGAATTTGATGGAGACCACTATGCACTGAAATTTGCACAGTGGACATAATAATTTTGGTTCCAAATGCAGGTCACTGCTATGGACCTTGTCTTGATGCAATTAGTGACCTAGTAGAGAGGTGAAAGCCTGAGTAGCCCATTGGTAATTCCCTGAGTTATTTGGTCTCCCAAAGCAATTTTGTTTAGCTTGAAGCCTGTTCTTCCAAACTGCTGATTTATATTTTAGTTGAGTGCAAGCAGGATTTTAATCATTAAATGTAATAGCATTTGTTCTTATAGGGTAAAATCAGCTCAATCCATATCCAGTAAAGAAATCCGGGTAATTGAACTAGAAGCACACTACTCTGTCCCTTCAGGCATGTAACAATAAAAACTAATGGCAAAAGATTATATATCTTATCCCCTTCCCTTTGAGACACTTGAGTAATCTGTAGGCCAACAAAAATATCATCTATAGCAGCTATTCAAAGTGGTCAAGACAATTTCTGTCTATTTGTGTCTCTTGATTTACTTTGCATTGTATTACTAATCTCTGGGCTGGGGGTAGCTTCCCACAGGATATTTGTAACTATACCAATTACACATACATGTGAGAGAGTACTTGTGCCCACACTCAACTCATGCCCATTCCCTCTCATAAAGACCATACTATTTTTTTTTTTTGTGACAATAATTTGAATGCTATAGAACAGGACATGTCAGAGCAAGGATGTTTATTTAAATGCATGAATTTCAAGTTGTCACAACACTTTTCCACTTTCATGGTGGCAAACGTAGCCAAGCAAATGGATCTGTGCTAAAACAACAACAACAAAAAAACACCACACCAAATCCTCCTCCCCCTGCCAAATCACAAATTCCTTTTGTCCAGTTACATTGTGGGAAGATTTTGGAAGATTCTTTTTTCTAATTTGGAGATGTGCTCCACGTATCATCTGGTTCATGGTTACCCATACTCTTATCTAATAGTTTAATTAGTTTTCTAAAATACTACATAAACAACTTGTTTCCACAGTACTTTGTTATGCCAGGATCAGAAATGGAAGTGTGCTCAGGCTGCATGTGGACAGGGAAAAAAAAAAAAAAATCATTCAAGAGTTCAGGCATATAGTGAAGAAAAAGGTAAAATGAAATAAAGAGTGACTCATTAGAGGAAGAAAAAAAAAAAACACCAAAAAACAAAACAAAAAAA
>VWZI01005762.1:63583-148569 GCA_013396835.1 Psilopogon haemacephalus | reverse complement strand
AGGAAAAAGAAAAAAAAGAGTGACTAATTAAAGAAAAAAAAAAAAAAAACACCAAAAAAAAAAACAAAAAAAAAAAACAAAACAACAACCAACCAACCAATATATAGTCAATGAATTTAGATATCTAATTTAGGTGTAAATGAATGCGAAGAAATTGATAATTTTGAAAATACTAAAAAACAAATGTATGGAATATTTTTTTTAGGTTTCATGGCAAAAATCTATTAACTGTGATATGGAAATAGCTCGCTCTCTGGGTGAGTTTCATGTCACTTAAATCTAGGGGTTGGATAAAACTCTAGATTAAGGCATTTAAGGTTAGATTTGTTAAGTACATATCACACAAGGAGATGAAGTTTCCTGAGATTCACTGCAGGCCATGAAGATTTCTTCTAATCAGTTGCCTCTGTGTAAGTGCCTGCTACCACTTGAGAATCGTGCTTCATGATCTCCAGCTCCTCTTTAACAAGGCAATGAGTTCTCCACAGCTTCTGTGTTTCATTCGCCACCCTTCCAGAAGGATACTGAGGTGCCGGAGCATGTCCAGAGGAGAGTAGCAAGACTGGTGAGAGGGCGGGAGAGAAAGTCACATGAGGAAAGGCTAAGGGAGCTGGGGAGCTGGAGGAGACCTAGAGGGGACTTTATCACTCTCTACCACTACCTAAAAGAAAGTTGTAGTCAGGTGGGGGTTGGGATATTCTCCCAAGCAACTAGTGACAGGATAAGAGAGCATGATCTGAAGCTGCACTAGGGAAGGTTTAGGTTGGATAGTAGGAAGCACTTCCTCACAGAAAGGGTGATTAGGCACTGGAATGGACTGCCCAGGGAAGTGATGGAGTCCCCATCCCTAGAGGTCTTTAAGAAAAGATTGGATGTGGCACTTGGTGGCATGGTATAGATGATGTCATGGTCTTAGGTAATAGGCTGGACTTATGATCTCAGAGCTCTTCTCCAGCCTCAATGATTCTGTGATCCCTGTCTGGGAATGTCAGGTATCCTAGGGCATTTTGGGATGGATATGTTGCCACGGATAGTTGCTTAATATAGATAACTGAATCTCACTCTAAACATGTTTTAATACTAGTGGAACCAAGTGTCCTGAAGAAATAGGCAAGACAATTTGCATGAATCCATTACACACTGTGACTATTACTATGAGAGAAAAATGGAGTGGTACAAGAAGCAATAAAATAATGAAGAAAGAAAAAAATCTTACAAAACTTTAAGAAAATGGAATGCTATTAGGATTATGGGAAAAAAATTTCTTGCTAGGGAAAGCATATCAGCATCTGGTACTTTAAATTTTTGATAGCATAAAGCAATAGCAAAAGCACATCATGTGCATTGTAGATACTCACTTTACATAAAGGTCTTCTGCTTCCCCCTCTGATAACTGTATTTGTCCAAATTATTTATTGTAAATTAAATACGAGCTGAATTCAGCTATTTCCCACCTGTTTATAAATAATTTTCGAGCTCATCTTAATTTGTATGGAAGTATTCATTGCTCACAAGGATTTGCCAGCTAGTTTATGAGGACAAATTACAGATGACAACTTGTTCGTGAACACTTATTTCAACTCTTTATTACTCCTGAGTTGTGATTAGTCATCCATATCACATGGTATTGAACTGACTGTTACTTTTTAATCAAGAAAACAATGATTAATGATGGCAATTAACTGGTAATGAGAAACAAGAAGAATGTGAAGTTTGAGACTCACAAACATTTTAAAATAAACCATCAAGCATTTGAAGACACACACAGAGCCAACAGTAGTTTCTTGGGAGTATGAGCATGGCTAGCTTAATATGTTACTGGGTGAAACATGCATCTTCTTTAGGTTATTATTCCTAAAACTTCATACTGCCATTGCTACATTCAAAAGTAATTTTGGGATAGTATGCTGTATTTGCTCACTTTCCAGGTGTAGGATTTTATTGCATTCCTTCTGTGTCTTGCAGTACTTTTTGGTGTAGTCTTCTGGGATCTTTCTGAAATCTGGTTCTGCACATCATGTGTTAGTGCCCAATTTTGATGCCATCTGGAGCTATACCAAAAATGAAAAAAAAAAAAAAAAAGTATCGACAAGAAGCAGCTGTGTATGTTGCAGAAAAATACTTATTATCTTGAATTTGCTTGGTTGAAATAGCCACTGGGAGCCCTGTAAGAACCTTGTTCTAGGCTATGATGAGCAGAAGGCATCATTGCTCAAAAAGTGACTGATGCTTCATGGTTGTGACAAAAGCAGCTTCAAGCACTGTCATTTAAGTACCACGGCACTAGCGAATATGTGGTAGAAATAAATTTGCCTTGGCAGCTCTTCCTCCTCTGTGATTTCAGAAAGAAACAATATATGAACGACTTGCATCTGTGATATTTCTGTTAATGATGTCATTCTTGATGGGGACAGTTTTGACCTTTGTTCAAATCTCTTCAATCTTTCTATTTACAAACATAGAATCTCCTTTGTAGAGCCAAGCTATAAAAAAAAAACTTAACCAGATTACAGTTGTTGATGACAAAAATCCAGAAAAATACGGAGCCACCAGAGAAGGATTGGGGCAATTAGAACTGAGGAAGCAGGATGAAGTCCTTTTCTCTTACTGTCCAGTATATTGGGACCAAAACTCTGTAAGAATTGACAGCTGAGCTGACTAAATCATGACTCCACTGCAGCTGTTGGCGTTAAATACCAACTGAAGTTTAGCTTGGCAAGCTGCAAACCAAACTTTCAAATTTTGTCTGGCAGCTTCAAAGAGTGATGGGTAATTTAGGCAACTTCATGAGCAGCAGAGCAAATGAAGACTGTTTTCATAAGGATTTGTTTCATGAAGCTGGATTCTCTAGGGTCTAATATGGCACAAGCACCAAATGAAGCTTCTCCACAAGCTAAGCTGGAGAAGGATCTTTCCCAGGTTGATTTTCTGGTATGCAGTAATGTATGTGTTTACGCTGCAGCCTTTCCCCAGTTTTCAATCTGTCCTTCCAGTCCCTATTTACTGTAAGAATATAATGTTTTGGGACTTCTGTTTGACTCTCAGATGTAGTTGTAACTGATGAACGGATATGCAGGGGAGTGGGAAGTAACAAAAAGGCACACACAGCTACCAAAAGTATAGACAAATGAAATGTGGAAAGATAGGCTAAAATCAGATCAGTTTATATGTACTTTCATGAACAGGTAGTATTGTGGGATTGCAATTACAGAAATTACTTCGCTGGGCTATGCAATTGATATCATCCCAGGCAAACAGAACAGCAAACCCCTCTCTGCCACTCTCCCTTCCCCCCACACCCTTCTCTATAGACAGAAAGGCAGAGCAAATGAAATGCTGCAAAGAAAGACTGAAGTACGGTTGCAGAGTAGGTATTTCTGAAGCATCTCTCTACAAGTGAAAGAGTCAACTACAGTGGATCATGAGTCAGCTGAACAGACATTCACAACCACCTCTATACTATGTGAGGCACATACCTGGCTGTACTGTGTCATGACTCTGTCTGTCTGATCAAACCAGTTCAGTGGTGTGCTGGTGAGAGTGGCTGACAGCAGGAACCTAGGAAAAGTTTATGAGATCTGGATAAGCATGCAACTGATATTCCTGGATTAATTCACCCAGGCTCCACCAAGTCAAAATGCCAGCATTTTCAACAGTAAAGATAGGAGTGCTGTGTCTAAAATCTCTAGGTATTTTTTTCTTCCACAAATTTAATCTGTCTGTTTTTAAAGCTTGCTAAGCTTCCAGTATCTGTATTATGATGTGATAAGGGATTCCTCAATTTACCTACATATGGTGCAGAGGAGTATTTGTCAGTGAATCACCAGAACCTATTCTTTGGTCCTGGCCTGCTGCCTTGACTTCCCTCAGACCTTTTCCATCACTGCAAGCCTGTTTGGTAGTCACTGGGCTTTTGGATGACCCTTGGTTTCCCAGCCCTAATCCTCTTGGCTATCAAGAGACTGGATCATTGTCAGAGAGGACAATGCTCTTCCTTGCCTTGCTGCCAGCTCCCACTCCCAGTGCCCATACCACTATGGAACAGCTTTGGCTGCATCCTTGCAGTCTCCCCCTTGGTTTGTTTTGGACCTCTTGTATACCATAGAATCAGTCAGGGTTGGAAGGGACCACAAGGATCATCTAGTTCCAACCCCCTGCCATGGGCAGAGACACCCTACCCTAGATCAGGCTGGACACAGCCTCATCCAGCCTGGCCTTAAATACCTCCAGGGAAGTGGCCCCAACCACCCCCATGGGAAAACCATTCCAGGGCCTCACCACTCTTATGCTGAAGAACTTCCTCCTCACATCCAATCTGAATCTCCCCACCTCCAGCTTTGCTCCATTCTCCCTAGTCCTGTTACTACCTGATAGCCTAAAAAGTCTCTCCCCAGCTTTTCTGTAGGCCCCCTTCAGATACTGGAAAGCTACAATAAGGTCGCTTCGGAGCCTCCTCTTCTCCAAACTGAACAGCCCCAACTTTTTCAGTTTCTCCTCATAGCAGAGGTGCTCCAGCCCTCTGATCATCCTCATGGCCCTGCTCTGGACACGCTCCAACAGGTCCACATGCCTTTTGTAATAGGGGCTCCAGAACTGGATGCAATACTCCAGGTGGGTCTCACCAGAGCACAGTAGAGGGGGAGAATCACCTTCCTCGACCTGCTGGCCACACTTCTCCTGATGCAGCCCAGGATCTGGTTGGCTTTCTGGGCTGCAAGTGCACACTGCTGGCTCATGTTGAGCTTCTCATCCACCAGCACCCCCAAGTCTCTCTCCACAGGGCTACTCTCCAGCCAGTCACTGCCCAGACTGTATTCATGCTTGGCATTGCCTCGATCCAGAAGCAGGACCTTGCACTTGGCCTTGTTGCACCTCATGAGGCTGGCTTGTACCCACCTCTGCAGCCTGTCCAGGTCCCTCTGGATGGCATCCCTGCCCTCCAGCGTGTCTGCTGCACCACACATCGTGGTGTCATCAGCAAACTTGCTGAGGGTGCATTCAGTGCCTCTGTCCATGTCGCCCACAAAGATGTTGAACAAGACTGGTCTCAGGACTGATCCCTGAGGGACTCCCCTTGTCACTGGTCTCCACTTGGACATGGACGCACTGACAGCCACTCTTTGGGTGCAGCCATCAAGCTGCTTATTTATCCATCTGCTGGTCCACCCATCAAACCCATGTTTCACCAGCTTGGAGACCAGGATGTGGCGTGGGTGTCAAAGGCTCTGCTCAAGTCCAGGTAAATAACATCAGTTGCTCACCCCTTATCTATTAATGTTGTGACCTGTTCTTAGAAGGCCATCAGGTTTGTCAGGCAGGATCTGCCCTTGGTGAAGTCATGCTGATTGGACTAAATCACCTCTTCACTATTCTCCTGTCTCAGTAGTGCCTCCAGGAGGATCTGCTCTATGATCTTACCAGGCACAGAGGTGAGACTGCCTAGCCTGTAGTTCCTCGGCTCTTCCTTCCTACCCTTTTTGAAAATAGGAGTTATGTTTCCCCTTTTCCAGTCAATGGGGGCTTCACCAGAGTGCCAGGACTTCGTGAATAGAGAGGGGTTTAGCAACCTCATCTGCCAGTTCTGTCAGTACCTGTGGGTGTATCCCATCGGGAGCCATGGACTTGAATGCTTTCAGGTTCTTCAGGTGATCACGAACCTGATCTTCACTTATGATGGGCAGCTCTTCCTTCCACTCCCTGCTATTATCTTCCATGGCTCCAGAAGTGTGGTTGGAGGCCTTTGCAGTGTAGACTGAGGTAAAGAAGTCGTTGACAACCTCAGCCTTTTCTATGGCACTTGTGACCATTTCACCTGTTTCCTTTCTGAGTGGGGCCACACCTTCCCTAGTCTTCTTTTTACCATTAATATACCTGCAGAAATTCTTGGTGTTCCCTTTGACCTCCCTGGCTAGATTCAATTGAAACTGTGCTTTGGCTTTCCTAATCAGATCTCTGGCTGCTCAGGCAGCTTCCTTATATACCCCCCATTCTAGCTGTCCTATCTTCCACTCCTTGTAGAACCTCTTTTTGTGAGACAGCATGTCCAGGAGCTCCTTGCTCAGCCAGGCAGGCCTCCTGGCATTCTTCCCTGCTTTCCTCTTTGTTGGTATACATTGCTCCTGGACACAGAGGTGGTGAACCTTGAATACTGTCCAGCTGTCCTGGGCCCCTCTTCCCTCTAGGGCTACTTACCATGATACTTTGGCCAGGAGATCCCTGAAGTGATCGATGTCTGCATGCCTAAAGTCTAGGGTCATAAGTATAGAAAATATCCTCCTGGTTGCCCTGAAGATCTTAAATTCAACTGTTTCATGGTCACTGCAGCCAAGGCTGTCCCTGAGCCTCACATTGGTCACCAGTCCTTCCCTGTTGGTGATAACAACGTCCATCATAGCACCTTTTCTTGTTGGTTCCTCTACCATTTGGAGGAGGAAGTTGTCATCTATGCAATCCAGGAACATCCTGGATTGCTGATGCCTTGCTGTGTTGTCCCTCCAGCAGATGTCAGGGTGACTGAAATCCTCCATGAGGACCAGGGCTTGTGACCAGCTCCTCTGGATGCTCTTTAGTTGTCTTGGAAAGCAGAGTGATCAAGCAATCCCTCTTAATCATCACAGGATTTTACAGATTTAATTTCTCTTTGTACCCATCATAGGTTTTTGTGTAAGAGTGCGACAGACTGAGATTATTTCACTTTACTCTTTTTCTAAGGAGAAAGGGCAGTAAAATAATAACACTCTCAAGGAATTGGAGACAAAAAATAGAGAGAGGTTGTATTTAAAAATGTGCAGAAAAAGACACGGCATACACAAATCCTTAACACCTAATACAGATACAGGATACATAAGAATTTCCCCAAAACCTTCCCCCAGCCAAACCAGAAACAACCCCAGTGTTCATTTTCTTCCACCCCCCATTGTCTCCCATCAGGCCCCAAACAGGCCAGATTCAGTGCACAGTGTGTGGCCTTGAAGGCCTTGGCCTACCACAGGGTCCTCCTACATGGTTAGCTAGTTACCAGATAAGGACCACAGAGGCACAGAATCAGAGAATGGCTTAGGTTGGAAGCGACCTTGAATCATCTAGTTTCAACCCTCCACCATAAGTAGATACACCTCCCACTAGAACAGGTCACCCAAGGCCTCATCCAACCTGACCTTCAATACCTCCAGTGAGGGAAGGCGCAGCCACAACCTCCCTGGGTGACCTCTCCCAGTGTCTCACCACCCTCACTGTAAAGAACTTCCTCCTAACATCCCATTTAAATCTCCCCTCTGCCAGTTTAAACCCATTACCTCTTGTCCTGTCATTACAAGGCTTTGTGAACAGTCCCTCCCCAGCCCTCCTGTAGGCTCCTTTCAGATACTGGAAGGTTGCTATAAGGTCTCCTCGAAGCCTTCTCTTCTCCAGGCTGAAGAGCCCCAACTCTCTCACCCTGTCCTCATAGCAGAGGTGCTCCAGCCCTCTGATCATCTTCATGGCCCTCCTCTGGACTCTCTCCAACAGTTCCATGTCCTTCTTGTGCTGGGAGCTCCAGAACTGCACAAAGTACTCTAGGTGGGGTCTGACAAGAGCAGAGCAAAGGGGGAGAATCACCTCCCTTGCCCTGCTGGTAATGCCTCTCTTAATGCAGCCCAGGACACGGTTGGCTGTCTGAGTCGCGTGTGCACACTGCAGGCTCATGTTGAGCTTCTCATCCACCCAGACCCCCAGGTCTTTTTCCTCAGGGCTGCTCTCCAGCCATTTGTCACCCAGCCTGGATTTGTGCTTGGGATTGCAGTGACCCAGGTGCAGGACCTTACACTTGGCCTTGTTGAATGTCATGAGTTTGGCCTGGGTCCATGTCTCCAGCCTGTCGAAGTCCCTCTGGATGGCATCCCTGGGTCCCTCTGGAGAGCTGAAGAGGCAGGGAGGAAAGAGAACAAATCGACCTTGCTGCTTACTGCTAAAGTATTTGCAGGATTATAGGATTGAACAACAAAATCATAATATCTTGGGGTGACTAGTTTGTCCCCTGGGACAGATCTTGGTCTCTGTAATTTTTTTAAGGAGTCAGGGATAACCTGGAGCCCCTCAAATTGTGACAGTACCTTAGTTTCCCCATATGAGGAATTATATGAGGAATGAGGAATATTCCTCATATAATTCCTCATATTATTAACAATAAAGTCCTTGCTTTCCTCCTCTGTTAAATTGCTTATTATCTAAAGGAGCTGCCTAGGACTAGACATGGGGGCATCTTCCACTGAAACTTGTAGGGCTGTACACCTATGTACTTGTGTGGAACTGGCTTCTACTATAGCTATGTTACTGTGATGGGGAGACAATTTTCCCTTTCTTCAGTAGCCTAAATAATAGGCATTTAATATAAATTAGTCAGCTGAGATACATGAGTAGTTTCAGCCCACCTTATAATCCCCATGGTGTCCACAAAGAGAACTTAAATTAATTACTTAGATGGCCAGACCTAACTGGTTGTTTTATGCTAGGTGTCAGAACATTAATGGCTAATTTACCTGTGTCCAGACTGATGGATCTAGTATTACCTTTTGCTAATAAGTAAAGTATTTGGTTATAAATCATTACAATAGCAAATTTCGCCCTGCTTCAGCCTTATCACACTGCTGGTTTAGGAGCGTTCTGTCTAAAAAAGGTGCTCTGGGTAAAAAAAGGCTTATAAGATTAGAGGTAAAATGAACATGACATAATTCAAGAAATCATCTTCTTCTTCTAGTTCAGATATCAATTAATTCTGATTCTTCTTTAATTTCTGCCAGGTTAGAGAAAAGATGGCTCTGGATTGATAAAAATGACTTTTTCTTACTCTGCTGCACTTTAGTAAATCTTAACGATATTTTAACCTGCCATGAGGGCACTGAATATATAGTGTATTTAGCTCTCTGTGAACCTGAATTATCTTCTCAGAATATAAGGTATTAAAGGGATGAGCATTTTCGCAGAAATCTTCTTTTTTAGCCGTCTGGGCCCTATGGTCCTGATCACAGAAGAATGTGATAGCAAAGATTTAAATAAAAGTATGAGAAAATATGACGTTAAGGCATACCTCATCTGTATGCTCTTGGTTTAGATTATTAACCCTGGCTCTGTTTCAAGGAATAATTGCAAAATCAAAACAAAACTCTGTACAAACTCTGCCCTTCAGATTTATTTCTCAAATGTACCGGTTCCTTTTTAATGGCTTCTGCTCCCGGTGTTTAAATCTTGAAGCTATCACACCTGGCATCGTACTGCCATAAAACCTGCAAAACGTGGAGAGGGAGTTGAGAAATGCAAATTTGTTTTCGGGTTTTAGAAGAATCTGCGCCGGGGATAAAAATCAAACAGAAACTGTTTTACCTCAGAGGGAAAACAAAGGAGAAGAGCAGAAGTTTTCAAGGTCTTGCAGAAGTTTACACTCCTGTTAAAACCAGCCTTCTCACTGCTCGCATTTGGGGAGTTTGAAGCACCCTCCCCGCGGTTTCATTTGCTTGCCAAACATATTTATGACGGTTTCACGATTAGAGCCAGCAAATATAGAACGTGTAAAATGAGATTTGGAGAAGCCTTGAAGAAACCTGCGCTGTGTAACTGCGCATTCACAACCCCCCCCCTCCTTCTGGCAGGGTCTGCCCGTGGGTGCTGTCCTGNGGTGCCCCGGCGCCGCCGGCCCGCCCCGGGGAGCGCTGCCGAGCCCCCGCCGCCCTCCGCGGCCACCGCCCCCCCGCGCCGCTCTCTCCACAGCAGAGCCCCAGCTCCCTCTGTAGTACAAGCGGGGAATTACAGTCCCGGTTCGGCCTGAAAAACAGGGAGGGTGAGTGGTTTGTATGTGAATGCGTGTGCGCCGCAAGCGGGGCAGCAGCCTCCAGGGGGTCTTGGGGATTCCCTGTACCACCCGAAGTGGAGAGGCAGCAGGTGTGTCTTCTCCAGGACTCTGCTGGGGAAATCCACCCTGAAGAGGGCTTGCTAAACCGTAGGGTGTGTAACCCACCAATTCCTGATGCCCCAGGTGTAGTGGGTTTGCAGTTACCTGCCCCCCCCACCTTTATAAAACCCCGGGTAAAACTCAGAAAATACACCAGGGGACGCATCAACAGTGTCTGACCTAGCCTGGCTGTCACTTCATGGGTGTAGCGCTGATCTTGCCTCAGAAGATGTCTTTCTTTAAACTCAAATCCTTCATTAGCACACGCTGCTTTGTTCAGAGCTGGTGGGTCACAGCGCATTCAAGAAAATAACAGGGTGACACTACACCTATGGCAGTCAGCCTGTGGGTGAATGATGCCCAGAACAAGTGTGATCCTAGACAGAATCAAAGAAAGTCCTCGTCGACCTAGCAGAAAACATTGCTACCTCGGGCTTGATTGCCTGAAGAAGTAAGACTCAGAGATAAGTCATGCACTGTTGGCCTTTAGCTGTTAAAAACATCATTGTCAAAAGCATATCCTTGAAGGGCTACTGTAGTTGTCAGCCCTGGTGGGCTAAAAGACTTTCCTGCCTTTATCAAGTGAAAAAGACATATTGGAAAATCAAATAATTCACAGATGGGAGATTTTCTGTATAAAGCTTTGAGGATAAAGAAATATTCATGGTTCCCATAAAAAAGGCTTTATTCAGAGATAATTTTGCCACTGTTGCTAGGACCAGAGACTGACAAGTGAAGCAGAGCAACTGCTTCCCAGTAAGTGCACTAGTGCATAAAATCAGGCTGACTCAGAAACAGCTAGACAAATACAGAAGGGCTGCATGACTCTTTTTGGCATCACTTCATAAAAATAAGTTTCTGTCACTTCCTACCTGTGACCAGTCTCTTCGGTCCCATTGGTCATTGGTCATTTGTGCTTTGGTATAAGCAGGAGAGTCCTCTCTGAAATCATAGTAGGCCAAAACTTCTCTGCAGTATTTGTGCTCTTTCCATGGACTTTATTTTTTACTATTTTCTAAAAATAAGGTTATAAAAGGTGAACTTGGTGGTGACCTCAGAAAGAGGACACTGACACATGCTGTTTGGGTGGGTGAGACAGCTTATAGCTGTTAAAACCATCTTTGTATTTCTCCTTTTCTGTAACTGTTAATAAAAGCTGTTGCTCAGAGCAAATTAAAAAAATGACCCCGTAACATATCCTTCACCCCTCTTCCTTGTTACCTCTGCAAACCTCTTTCAGCTATATCCTTAATCAGCAGTACTGTCACTAACTGATGTTGTTTAACCTTGCAAGATTTGGCCAAGAGATTATTGCTGATCAGTGGAGCTGAGGGGGAGCAGAAGGACTGATCATTTCTATTTTCTTTGCTTTAAATACTCTGCTGTCACTGTCTACCCTGGATGTGCTCAAAACAGGCAGCTCTTGCGTGATTGACTTTGGGGCCATGCTTTTCTCTTCCCTGCCCCATCCCTATCCTGAGTGGCCCTCAATAGCCACTTCAACATGGAGATGCAGAGCATCACGGTGCTTAACCTAATTCTGCTCCAGGAGCTGGATTGAGAGCCCCAGCCCACCTACACATCAGAGTTGGTGGCCACAGAGACACTATTCCCATGCTTGACACTAACGACGACAACCCTGCTGCTGCCCAGAGCTCCAGCATGGTGGAGCAACCAGAGTATGCACTGCTCAGCTGCCTGCTGCTTGACGTGGAGAATGGCCTTAATGAGAAGGCTGCTGAGTGCCCAAATAGCTGATTCTTCTGCGAGTCAGCTTTTCTACCTGTAAACTGAGAAAACCGGATTTGTTCATGCTCTAAATTTACGGGTCATACTGCAGATGTTTGTGCCATATTTATGTTTACTATTGAACTTCTCTTTAGTTCTTGCACTTCAGTGTTTTTTAAATTTTTAATCTGAAAATCTGTTTGTGCCATTATGATATTTAAATCTATGCAAAGGAATGAGCAAAGGTATTTTTCTCCACTAGGAGAGTCAAGTTTTTGTTTCTTTTCATCTTTCATCTCTTTATCTGGATGAAAAACCTACTTCCAGTCTAAGATAAATATGCCTATTTCTCCAGATGAACAGTTTGACATATTGTACTTCATATTCTTGTGTTGCATGGAAAAGAGAGTTTTAGTGCTTTCCTTTTTAGTGTATGTGTTGCTCCAGATCAATTGAGTGAGGGACAGTGGGAGAGGAAACAGTGAATTTAATGACAGGCATTCAGATATCAGTGGAGAAAGGCTAAAGAAGCTGTCTTCAGAGATTAATCAAAACTGGTTTGGAAAGCATAAAATTTAGCATCTCAGTTTTGAAGACAAGGTATAAATGAATTGAAACAAATGTTATCATTCTCCTTTCCAAAGACCTTGTATGAAGAAAGGCAGAAATAGATTGACAAGTAGAGATGTCTGATCAACTAGTAACCAGTGTCCTTGAATCACCAGTGAAACATCTCAGTGATATTACACAGACATGATGAAATCAATGAGCAGGCTAAGTCTCATGTTAAACACTGTCAAATCCCAAAGTGACTAGCATCTGAGTGCTTCATTTTTGGATGCTTGGTTTGGCATACTGGAGAAAGGCTTGAGAGTGAGCAAGTGTTGAGCATTGCTTTGTTAATGTTTCTTGAAGCTGAGCAGCATAAAATACAGACATTAAAATTGTTGGATACTTCTGAAGTGTTTGTTTATGTCTGCACATATGGGTTGGCAAGTGTCTGTCATATGTGTGCACTGTAAAAATATAAATGGGATATATGAACAATTGGACTGATGAGCATTGAATCATATGTATTACATAGGTATATGTTTATTGCAGCTCAATTCATACAAGTGCTTGTAGGATCCGAGCACAATATCTGAGATCTTAACATAATCTTAGGATAGATCTTATCTCCTGCAAAATCAGCACAAAGAAATATAAATATACTTATTTGAAAATACAGTAAGTTGCTTTTCCAAGAGAGTATAAATGTCTAAAATCTTCCTGTTGTGAGTGTGATATTGCTGATCCAAACATAAGGTTGCAAAAATCAGAGTCACACAGTCACAGAATAGTGGGGGTTGGAAGCTATTGTTAGGAGAATATATTACTTGTAATTTAGTAAAACATAGCAGATTGTTGAATTCCAGAAAAACATTAATTTGGAGGACTTGAAAATATGTCTTTCCAGGTACCATATCCTCTACAGAGAAAAGCCATGTAAGGATGCAGAGACCTATCACAATTCTTATGCCCAACAGCTACAAACAATGAAAATCATTGCATTATGAAAATCATTGCACAATCATATATTTTGCAATGACAATTTATTAGCACACACATCAGTTTGGAAAGTAATTTTCATCCCTGACAGGCAAAGCTGAAAATGTGTTATTGCCAAGTGAGTATTCCTAAACCTGAAAGACTGCGGACTGTATCAGAAAGATTTATAAATGATGGGCAGACCAAACCAGAAACTGACCTGACAAGACAGCACAGAGGATTAAATCACCTTTCACAGAACACTTTACCCCTAAGTGCCTCTGAAATAGGGACATCATTCTGAAAGAGCAGTGAAAATATATCATAGAGTATGATAAAAATGTACTGTGTGCTTTTGTCTATGTTAATGAGAAAGTGTTGCCAGATGAGATGTGTAAATAAAATCCCAGCAAGATCACATATTATTTCAAATTATGGAAAATAATAAAAAAAAAATCTCAGTCTAGATAAATCACCTTTTAAAAAATCAACCTTTACACTTCATCCATGAATCTAAATGAAAACCATGTGGAAGTATGTAATTAGTGCTGCTAGGAATTAAAAGTAAATGAACCCAAGCCATGTTTTTATACTGAAATGAATACATAGTTAAATAAGAAAGGTCTAAGTGTACATCTACACTCAAACACATCCTGAATTACTTATTGTTTGATATATCAGATGGCCTATTTAGACTTACTTTGCTTTTTTAAAAATGGCATCAAATTGGCCTTGACTTTGCATCCAAAAGAGTGCAGGTAGGCTTTTACACCCACATGGCTGATTGAGTTCTGCATGACTGTGTGAGTAAAAGCTCCTACACTACAACTCTTAAAATAGCTGTGCCAGAGAGATGAGGAACATAGGTTATTTAGGAAAGTGTTGTGCACAGACATATTTATAAATATATATATATATACAGACATATTTATAAATATGTCTGTATGTATAGATTAAAAACTTTTTAGCATTCCTTTTATTGATTGTCTGGCTGGGGTGGAGTTAACATTTGTCGCAGAAAACTGTATGGTGCTGTGCTCTGGTTTTGTGAATAAAATAGTATTTTGAGAATGCAGCAATGTTTTGTCAATTGCTGAACAGTACCTGGACGGCCTCGACGTTTTCTCTTTTTCTTTTGTCACTTTGTGATTAAGATGGTGATGAGCAAGAAGCTGGGAGAAGGCACAGACAAGACAACTGGCTTGAGCTCCCCAAAAGGAATCCTCAAAGGTATATTCTAGATCATACAATATCAGTCCTATCTCAAAATGCTTGCTTACAGAAAATAATGAAGGACTAATTTAGCACCCATTTGTGGTAAGTTCAGATACAGTTAATGCCCTTTCCAATGAAGACCAAAAATTGAGAACTATTTCATAGGGATTTTAGTTAACAAAGATTAATTAAAATTGGATACTGGGCAGCAAACTGCTGTTATTAAGCCATCTGACTCAGATGAAGATAATTCCAGGACATTCTTGGGGCCTTCTACAGTTGAGCTAAATAAAGAATGGGTAGAGCAGAGAATTTCTATTTGAAAATGCACATTTTCTCCTGTTGGTTTTCTGGATCATTTTATTAAAAATTGCTTTTCACAGTAAAAAAGAGTAATTCAAGCACTTCACAACACCAAAAAACTGAAAAAAAATATTCCAAGTATAATATAAATGATCAATGATCCAGGACCAGTAAGTTGTTTTAGTGGATAAGTTAGGGAGCTATTTATGGACTACTTGGATAGCTTAAAGCATTCCAGGAGGTAGCTACACTTTGGCTGCATATTCTTCTAAGTGGTACTCTTTTTAGCTTTTAGTTACATTATGCGTACTTACTTAAAACAGGCACTTTAGAATTTCTTCTTTGAAAATTGAGATGCTTATTGAATTAAAAGCATGGAGTTAAATACTGGTTCTTAACTTAAAAAATATTTAGTAGGGTAATACACAGATTCAGAAAATTTGAGATTGAGATCCTAAGCAAAATTTCCCCAAACAAACATCAAAGCAGTTTGAAGTCTGCTTCTCAGGGAGAATATATACCTACCCAAATCTTAGTCTAGAGTCAAAAGTGTGGTCCATGTTTCCCACTAAACATATATTTTTTCTAAATTACTGTGAAAATTAGATACCTCTTAAATGAGTACACTTTTTTGTTGTGTTGTTGTTTGTATTGTTTTCGTGTTTTCAATCTTCTTCCAAGTGTGTATATATGAACCCTTTTTGATAGGCTATCTGAATGTTAGCAACCTCTATGGTACAACAGAGACCAGGGCAAGGATAATGTGGCTTGGCTGATATATGTGTTCCACTGCAATATCAACATTACCTAAGACTGGATTGTCACAAGTGTCAGCCTAGTTTATTAAGGGAAGCCAGTTCACCTGAACAAGCCTGTGAAGGATGACAGTTTAATTGCTGCCTCATTTGCAGTTGCAATGTCCCAGCTGAGACATTCCTATGTTGAGAAAAGGGTGGGATGAATAACTAGGATTAAGAGCCACTAGAATCATCTCAGGGGAAACAGCTGTCACTGGAACAGAATCCTTGGCTTGTTTGAAGCATATATATAACATTTACTTTAGGCTGCTGTGGTGACTTACCTTAGCTACTATTTAGAGACCAAAGCAATTTCCATGTGTGTCCAGTGACAAGAAGTAGGATCCTCTGGGGTGCAATTCAAAGCATGCTAATGTAGTTGAAAATGGATGATGTGGTTACTGCTTTCTGCAGCTCATTTTCTTTATCTATTAAGGCTGAATAATAGTATTTTTTTTACTTTTCTTTTCTTCTCTACCCCTACGTTTTCCTCATAAATGAATTGTTTTTCAGGTGCAGCTTCCTCCAGTGGCAGAAAGACAATTTAAAATCCTGCATTTCCCGTATGTACTTTGTTTTCTAGGAGCCATCATATCCTGTGAGCAGTGATTGCTGGGAAGGAATACTGCTCTAGTATGAATGCCTGTGTAAATCTTAGTTTTGCTACCAGGGAAGAGAAAATTTCTATTTCCTCCTGTATTGGTACAGTAACTATTTTGTTTCACTTTCGGTGGTTGAACTGATCTTTCTTGAGGAGGAGTTAATTTCCAGGTTTGTTGACCATGTGTAGAAGCCATAAAGGCCTGAAAGGAGACTTAGTGGTTCAAGTCCACTCCATAAAGCCGTATGATTTGGCTCAGCATAAGGGTGAAGGAATTCGTTCTTAACCAACATAACCAGTGCATGCAGGCTCAGAATTGGCATGCTAGGTACTATGGCAACAATGTAATAAAAGCAGGCAATCAACTGCTGCCTAGCCTGTCAGCTGATTGGAATAAAAGGCACTAATTGCTGAGTGTTTGTGCCTTCACCAGATGCTCAAGGGCTCATTAACCTCAACAGAATAGCAGACTCATTAGCAGGCTTGTCTATGAATTAACCATTCAAGGCTGATGCAGACCTGTATTTGCTGAGGTTAGGTTAAATTAATTCCCTACGTTCACATTGGCTTTATATTATATAGAAGTCGAAGTATCTTTGAAAATACATTTCTGTAATTTTCTTCTACCACAGTTCAACCAGGTCTTAGGAGGTCAAGAAGGGATTTTATTGTGGCTTAATCAATGTGTCAAAACTGACTTTTAAGTTGCTTTTTCTTTTGAAAAACCCAAATGCAAAACAAAACTGCAAATTGAGGTTTGGTAGTTTTGTTCTTTTGTCCATCTGCCTTAAATATTGATGGAAAAATCCAATGACAGTCTGGAAATGTTACATGATTCCTCTTCTGCCATTTATCAGATCTATACTTGGATTCTGATGTCTACTCTAGAGCTCACCCTGAGGTATCCTTGTCTTTGAGACATGTATGAAACAAGCTAAAGATGGAGGCAAGGTTGAAAAGAAACTCAAAGCAATTAACTGCAACTCATAGTGATAACTCTATTTTACCACTAGTTTGACCTCTCCGTCTGTCTTTCTTGATTCTTTTCCTCACAAAGGATGCCAAGAGGAGCCAAGAGTATTTTTTTCCTGGAGGTAAGAATAACTCTGTGCTGTATAAGCTAAGAAAGGAAACACATTTTATTTACAGATACAGACCAGATGCTGAAGCCTCTTTTAATCACTGAACTTGATGGAACCCTGAGAATTTATCAGGTTAATTAGAAAACCATTAAAATAAAGATTTTTTAAAAAAAAAAAAAAAAGGAAAACTTGTGTAAAATCTTTTTTTTCCCCCTTTGGTATTTTGAAACAACTCGTTGGCTTAATGTGATTTTTGCTGTCTTTATTCTTGCTTTGCATGGAACTAGATGGTGAAAAGACAAACTGAACAACCAGTGCAGATGCAAATTCAATGTCTCTTGGGGTGAACAGAACCTCTGCTTGAGATACTGAATTCGCACATACTCTTTGGCTATCTCAGGTGTCAGGTGTCTTAAGTTCTTTACCTGCTGGAAGGAAGCAACCGTCTTTTAAAAGTTTCAGAGAAGGATCTTGCCTGCTTTGTTTTGGTCACCTCAATCAACCAGGCAGGCTCTCTGGAGGCCTTCAAAGGTATCGGTCCCTGGTAGCTATGTGGGAAACTTAGGAGTGTGCTTTAAGAGCTTTCCTTCACCAAGCAGCTGGATCTCAGGTGTGAATAAAATGTTGGAGTTGGTCAGATTAGTTTTCATCAAATATTGTTTGCCTGCAGTAATCTTTTGGGAGAGCAGGATAAACACTGGCAGTAATTATTAAAGACTGAATCTGGGATGAAGTTTAAAACTAAATTGATATGTTCTAATGTAGCATATTCTACTGCACTTTTTTTTCCCACTCTGTTAATCATTTCAGTATATCCAGCATAAATAAACCACACAGAAACCCACCAAGGCTGTACTGTTCCTTGGTTTAAACAAACTTCTTTTTTCAGTAAAGATATCACAAGCTAACTGAAGCCACAGGTAGCAGTTTTGAAAGGAATGGCAAGTAGCAGTTTTTTTTCAACTTAGATGTTTCTTTCAAGCAAAAGCATCACTTGTGAATGGCATTGAGTCAGTTCCCTTGTACCATGTTCTGGATGACTGTTACAAACAAGGGGGGATAAGGTGAGAAATTAATAATAATGTATTATTTATTTATTAATTTTGCTCCACCTCCCACATGACATGATACAAAAATTATAAAGGTTTGGTAGTTCAGATAGGGGTTATTGTCACAATAGGAATGGTTACAAATAGTTTGAGAATAGCATTTGGAAAAAAATGCCATAATATTACCCAACTTACAAAAGGAAGGAACTTTCCAGAGACTTAGGAATATATCAGATACTCACAATGCTGTTTGCTGGTTGTAGGAATTCCTCTTTTCTTCCTTTTTTACTGGAAAATTCTGCTGAACTGCTACAGCTGCTTAGTCCATGTGTGTGGTGGGGGCAATCACCCAAGGAAAAAAAAAATAGAGCTCACTCACCCTACAGCTCACTTGTTTTATATCAAAGCCAAATCTAATTCTGTCAGATTGCTGCAGGTGAGCATTCCAAAGGTGGACGACAAAAGAATTAGGTGCCAGGAACAGATAAGCATCTGTCCTGCCTAAACATGTCCCAGCATGAGGGTCTGTGTCATACTGTACCTGGCAGGGCACGTATGATGGCAGTATTAATGGATGTGAGATAGAATTTTTTTCAAAATTGATATTGTTTATTAGTTGGGATATTCAGGACTGTAGCCACCTGCCCAGAAATTTTTAATAATAATCGGTTCTGTGCAATGGTCACAAAAACATTATACATATGAGAACAGAATCTAGAACACTTAAGAAATACCTAGCAATAATTCAGTGAACAAACTTGGTTGACCTGGAAAGAGGTTCTTGCAGTCAATTGTACCACTCACCCACTAGATGGACTTGGGGAGCTCCTTTCTGCAAAACGCAGAAATCTTGGGATTCAATTAGAGAGTTTACAGTTTTGCTAAGGAGGCTTTTGAATATTTACTCACAAAAATTATATTTCCAGAGTCCCAGGGCTAACTACAGTTGCAGGGAGTTCTGTTGGTGTCTTGATAGCCTTCTTGGCGTCTATTTTTTTCCCAGGCTTTTACAAGGGTGCTGGGAGAAAGGCAGACAATCTCTGACCTGGTCCTGGTTCCTCTTAACTCCGGACTTGGCACAGAGGTTTGCATGTTTTGGCAGGATGTCTTGTGGATGTGCAGTCAGGCACAATGCCATGCAGGCTGGGCATTGTGTGAAGGCATTTAAAGCCTATTCCCTGGTAAACTCGAAGCAAGGTTGTTTCCAAGTGGACAAACCCAAAGTATCAGGGCTTGTTATTATGTGCCAGGGCTAGCTTATAGCTTAGCAGACTTGGCAGGTACAACAGCAGAAGGCAGTGGCAGAATCACTGCCAGAAGCAGAGAGCACGTTAGGAAAATGCAATGGCAGCAGCATGTTGTATTTACCTGCTCTCTCTTTTTATCAGTGTACCTGAGACTAATGGGTCTTTGGCCACAGATTCATCAATCAGAATGGCACTTTGCCAAGCTTCATCATATTAGGTAAAGTCAAGGCTTACTTTAACCTTTTTAGGGCAGAACACAAGCAAGTGTATAAGCATGTGTGGGTACTCTGTAAACAAGTTTGGACAGACAAGAAGGCACATGGGGCCTTTGTCTTCCTTTCCCACGGTTGCTTCACCATCAGCAGAAGGAGGGAGAGCAGTAAACGTCTGGGTGAGCCAGGACATGTTTAGGCCTATTTTGGCCTTCCATGAGAGCACGTGGCTTAGAGAATGTGAGTCCACCAACCCACATCCCTGGAAGGGGGGAGGTATATTCCCTTGGCACCCTCTATCCCAGCTTCTCTGCTTCCCCCTATCCCATCTTCATGAGAGGATTTTGGAAGTACTGCCACAATGACATCATACAATGTTTGCTTTTCAAAAAGGGTAGTTATGTCTTTCTTGCAGTAGGATATTTATTTCCTAATTATAGAACAGTTTAGGTTGGAAGTGACCTCAAAGATCATCTAGTTCCGGTCCCCTGCCATGGGCAGGGACACCTCCCACTAGAACAGGTTGCTCAAGGCCTCATCTAACCTAGCTTTGAACATCCAGGGAGGGAGCATCCACAACCTTCCTGGGCAAACTCTTCCAGTGTCTCACCACCCTCACTGTAAAAAACTTCTTCCTAACATCTAGTTTAAATCTCCCCTTTAAACACATTACCCCTTGTCCTGTCATTACAAGACCATGTAAATAATCTCTCTTTGTCTTGGTAGCTAATTCAGAGTAAAACTACTAACTCCTTTCTATTACTAATCCCCCTGACCGATCTACTTCAGCTTATCTGCAGTGTTAACAGGTGGTGAGATAAGACTGGAGAAGGGGGGAAAGGTGGTAGGGGGTGGTTNACCTTTTCTTGTGGCTTCCTCTACCACTTGGAGGAGGAAGTTATCATCGATCTATTCCAGGAACCTCTTAGATTGCTGGTGCTGTGCTGTGTTGTCCTTCCAACAGATGTCAGGGTGGTTAAAGTCCCCCATTAGTACCAGGGCCTGTGAGCATGAAGCTTCTCCTATTTGTTTGTAAATGGCCTCATCTGCTTCGCCTTCCTGACTGGGAGATCTGTAGCAGACTCCTATTATGATGTCCCCTTCCCCTGCCTTCCCTTTAACCTTTACCCATAAGCTCTCTTAGTGTTGCACATTGCCAGGTGTTGCTCCATGAACTCTAGTTATCATTGATGTAGAGGGCAAGACCCCCTCCACTTCTCCCATGGGTTATGTCTCTCCTGAAGAGTCTATACCCATCTATCTCTATGCTCCAGTTATGAGATCCATCCCACTGTGTCTCAGTGATGCCAATGACATCATAACCCTGGAGACTTGCACATATTTGTAATTCTTCCTGTTTGTTCCCCATGCTCCTTGCATTAGCATAGAGGCATTTCAGTTGCACCTCTATTGGAGCTGACTTATCCTGCTCTTTGGACTGTCTTTTCTCAGTCTGTACTTCAACCCTAGGGTCAGATCCCACCTGTCCATGCTTCAGACACCTCTTGTTGTTATCAGCCTATCTTTATCCCTCATGACATCTCTACCACATGTTTCCCTTTTGGCAGCTACTACCTGAAGAAGATCTGTCTCATCTCTGCAAGACTTTGACTGCATTATTTTGTCCCCAGCATGCTTCTGGGCTCCAGGTTTAGAGCCCTTACTAATCCCCCATTGCTCTCACACTGGTCTGTCCTCCCGCAGGTTGCCACATGGAAGCCTGATGACGTTGTCCTCCTTCCCCTTCACATCCCATTTAAAGCCCTGTCAACTAGCCCTGCAATCTCCTCTGCAAAAACGCTCTTCACCCTTCGAGAGAGGTGAGGTGTCTCCTATTTGGTGTCAACAACCCTGGTGCTGCTAATAGGAAACCTGAACACAGAGTTTCTGTTGTATTCTTCCGCATGCAAATATATGTAGATAAGATTGTTTGTGAATGCTGCCACCTTCATTCACTAAGAGAGGAACAACCTAATGCCTTAGGAAATGGCTCTGAAGTATTCTCAAAAGCTTAAACTGTGACTCATCCAAGGAGACTACTTCTGTTGAGCCATTGCCTTTCTCAGCCCTTTGAATGATATAACTTGAGAGCTTTTGCTATGTTGTAATTAGCCAGGGAAGGAGCAAATCACTTTTAAAGTTAGCCCATACATGCATTCGCTATTTGTGATATGCATGAAAATTAATTACAGTTTGGATTTACTCATCACAAAGAGAAGTTAGTGAATCACAATTTGCAGTTCATTGAATAAATGTCAGTTATTGATTTCTGTGGTTGAGTACTGGTGAGGTAATGCCATGTTTGCTACTCATTAGAGGTGGCACAGCACAATATATCATAAAATGTAATTAGAGGAACATCAATCATTTAAAATATGCGGCTAAGATTAAATATATTGCTATGCATGGAGAAATGAAAGGGCTCATTAACAATACAGTGTAATGTGACAGCAAGAGAGAGCTCAATTTTCAAAAAAGGAATCTTCCACTGTGTTGAAGATCATGACAAGCCTCTTCTTCATATTTTAATTAAGATTTTAATCTGATTTTGCTTCTACTGCTAGAACAGATGAACTTTCAAGCATAACATTTTGTCAAAAATATTTATGATAATGTTTGTTAACTGCTGATTAATAGGCCTTCTCATTAAGACTCTTTTAAGACAGGGCAAATGTCTTTTTGAATGGGATATTCAGTTCATCTTTGCCAAAATCCAAAATGTGGTTGTTTGATCACAACTTACTCCAACAAAGCTTCATGAATTTTTTCGATATCTCACTTGCACAGAGTGACCATGAGTCAAGACAATGAGAAGCAGGGAGAAAGGGACAAATCAAATCTTTTCTTTACTGTGAGGGAACTTCTTGAAGTGGAAAAGAAACAAGCAGAGGAAAAGCTATCATCAAAGCACCCTTCTAATTCTTTTCTTAGCAATGCAACTGAATTTCAGTAGGGGTGGTTCTTGTAGCTCCATAAAGCACAGCTCTAGTCTGTGAGCTGTTAGAAATGCTTGAAAAGTTGAAGGCATGTAGAGAGGGCTAATTTTAGCTCCCTATGCAGCAGAGGGATCCAATTCTTGTGACTGGTGTGAAAATTATCTTTTTACCCCTGCCTGCAGAGTACCTCATCTGTTCTGTCCTAGGCTGTTCTTTCATCTGGGCTGCCAGGCTGAAGCAACAGCTGAGAAGAGAAGTCTCCTAGGAGGAGAAACACTACCAAATAGCTTTGCTAATTCTGCCACTTGAAAAGCTTTAAAATTCTCCTTACCTGAGGGATCAATGGATTTTATATGTAATCTAGTTTTAGGAAGTGTGGCTCTGTGAGCATGTGCCTCATTATGCCATGTACTGCATAGGAGGCAGGGATCTTCTCTAGCAGAGAATTTGTTTTTAATGATTCTTAGGAATTCAGACCTTGATTGCTATCCTGATAGGAAGCAAACCATGCTAGCATTTCTGTTCACGCTGAAATTTGTTAGTGTTCAGATATCCTTACTTGTCCTCTTCCCTTCTAAAAAAAAAAAAAAAAAAAGATGAAATCTGACTATAATAGAGTGGCTAAAACATGAATTTTAGTCGTGTATAAATTCCTTCTCTTTTTCTCTGTTTCTCTTCCCATCTCTCAGGGCTACATCTGTGTTGGCAGCTGAATGAAACAAGTTCCTTAAGAAAGGCTTAGCCAATGCCCCTGTTCCCCAACCTTTACCTCTGGGGTCTTTTGCATTATTAAAATTTAAAGCCAGAGCTAGAGATCCATGACACAAAGCTTGTGAGAGTTCAAGGAGCATCTGGACAACACTATAATCATATGGTTTAGTTTTAGGTAGTTCTGTGAGGAACAAGGAGTTGGAATTAACACTCATTATGGGTCCTTTTCAATGTAAGATATTCTGTGATTTTATGATTCTGAATGTGGCCTTCTGGGAAGCCTTGGGTTGGTGTTAAGTCTGGAATCCAGACCCCTGCTGGACTTTTTCTTGAGAGTTCAAAAGCATCTAGGATTTCAGACCTATACCAGCTCATCTGTAGATCATGTTTTATTCACATTAAATTCAATCTCAGCAACGATGTCTGTACAAAAATGCTATTCTGTTGGTACCTTCATGCCCTTTCTTCACCCTTCTGAATGAGCTGTTCTTTCATCTTTCTATAGTAGGTTTTCCAGAACTCTACTGATTCCTGTTAGAATTCTGTTGGAAAAGGACTTTAAGATCATCCAGTTCAACTGTAACCCAGTTACCATGACCATTAAACTATATTCTGAAGTGTCACTTTTACATGTTTCTTGAACACCTTCAGGGATAGTGACTCCATCACCTCTCTGGGCATTCCGCTCCAATGCCTCACCACTCTCTCAGTAAAGAAGTTTTTTTTTCTAATATCCATCTAAACCTCCCCTGGCACAACTTAAACTCATTACCTCTTGTTCTATGCAGGTTACTTGTCAGAAAAGACTAAAACCAGCCTCATTACAGCCTCCTTTCAGGTAGTTGTAGAGAGCAATAAAATCTGTCCTTAGCCTTCTCTTCTCAAAACTCAGGATCTTAGCTCCTTCAGCTGCTCCTTGTATGACATGCCCTCCAAACTCCTCACCAGCCTCGTTGCTTTTCTTTGGACAAAGTCTGGGATCTCAATATCTTTCTTATACTGTGGTGCCCAGAATTGAACACAATACTCAGGCTGTGGCCTCACCAGGATCGTGCACAGGGGCACAATCACTTCCCAACTCCTGTTAGACACACACTGTTTTTGATACAGGCCCAGACACCATTAGCCTTCTTGGCTATCTTGGCACATTGCTGCCTTACGTTCAGCTGGCCACCCACCAGCACCCCCAGATCCCTTTTTCACTGGGCAGCTTTCCAACTACTCTTCCCTAAGCCTGTAGCACTGCTTGGGGGTAATGACCAAAGTGCAGGACCCAGCACTTATTCTTGTTCAACCTCAGCCCATTGATTTAACCTGTCCAAATCTCTCTGCAGTGCCTTCCTACCCTCAAGCAGATCAACATTCTCACTCAATTTAGTATCATCTGCAAACTTGCTGATGGTACACTTGATCCCCTCATCCAAATTGGATAAAGATATTAAATAGAGTTGGCCAAAATACTGAACCCTGGGGGACACAGCTTGTGACTGGCCACCAGCTGGATTTTACTCTCTTTACCATAACTCTTTGGGCCTGGCCATTCAGTCAGTTTTGAATTCAGCAAAGAGTCCACCTGTCTATGCCATGTACAACAAGTTTCTTGAGGAGAATACTGTGGAAAACAGTGTCAAAGGCTTTATTAAAGTCCAGGTAGACAATGCCCACACAGTTTTCCTCATCCTCTAGATAGGTCATGTGGTCATAGAAGGAGACAAGGTTGGTCAAGCATGAACCCATGCTGGCTGGGTCTGATCCCACAGTTATCCTACACTTCCTGTGTAAGCACACCCAATTGTTTGCACCTTCCCTGTTAACCACATCTGCTGATAGATGGTGGAAAGCAGCTTGGCAAGGTCCTCTATCAGCTCCCTCAGCACTCTTGGGTGAATCTGATCCAGCCCCATAGACTTGTGAGTGTCCAGGTGGCATAACAGGTCATTAACTGCTTCCTCCTGGATTATGGGGAGCTGCTACTGCTTTCCATCCTTATTTTAGGAGGGGGAATATCCTGAGGTTAATAGGTCTGACCAACAAAGGCTGAGGCAAAGAAGGTATTAAGTACCTCAGTGTTTTCCTCATCCTTGGTGGCAGTGTCTCCCCCTGCACCCCATAAAGCATGGATATTTTCCTTGGCTTTCTTTCATCATTAATGTATGTGTAAAATCCTTTTTTTGTTATCCCTCACAAGAGAAGCCAGGTTGAGGTCTGGCTGGGAAGGTTTCTTAGAAGAGCCTAAGCTATAAAGGTACTGTAATGTTGGACATCAGCAAGTGAAGAGCACTGCTTGGATGTACTGCAGTATTGATAGGGCTTAATGAGATTCTGATCTCTTTCTCTTGCTTCTTTCCAGAGCTTAATCCTTTGGTTTTCCTGGCTTGCCTAACAGACACAACTCAGCTGAAAGCATAGGATAAGCTTTGAATGCTGGTGAGTTCAGTGGCTCCTCTGCTATGAAGGAATTGAATCCACATATCCCACCAACCAGTACGATACAGTAAGAAAAGGGAATAAGAGAGTTATGGGTTAGCCTCAGAATTAGGTGTTTGCAGAGCAGATTGGTCAGATTTTTGTTTGAAATAAAAGGCATCTATGGGACATGACTTTTGCACAGGGTTACTTGAGGGATAGCACAACATGTTCATGAAGCACAAAGCAGGAGTCAGAAATGCCAGCTTCAGATACCAGGGCAGAGAACTGGGTTTTGTAATGTATTGAGGAACAGTGGCTGTTACTGAGGTCTTTATATGCTTTTGTCATAGCATTGAGATTGTGCACATAGAAGAATTATGGCTTGAGAAGGAAAACTGGAGAAACCATGTCCAGAGAAAGGCCATGAGGATGACCAGAGGGGTGGAGCACCATTCCTATGAGGACAGATTGAAAGAGTTGGGGCTGTTAAGTTTGGAGAAGAGGAGGCTTCCAGGTGACCTTATTGTGGACTTCCAGTATCTGAAGAGGGCTTACAAAAAAGTTGGGGAGGGACTTTTTAGGCTATCAGGTAGTGACAGGATGTCACAGGAATATCACTTTAATTATTGTTGATATCCGTGGAGGGGGGTCCTGGAGCCCCCTGGGGTTCTTTGGATACACGGTTGGCAGAAAACAAATGCACGAGTTGCTTAAAACACTAGATAAACAGTTTAACAGTAAGAATTTAGGGAACAGAGAGTATACAAACAGAATAGACCCCAGCCACGCCTACAAACCTGCAAGAGTGCGAGGGGGGAAACAACGCGCCTTCCCGAACCCGAGGGGAAGAAGGAAAAGGACCAACTTAGCCTGGATAGGGAGAGAAAGAGAGAGAGAGAAGGGGATTAGTCTTGCCGCTTCTCTGTAAAGCTGCTATGCTTTGCTGCCTTGCTGTGTGCACATGGCTGAAACTCCTCACAGCCATGACGGAGAGGCGAAGAAGGACGATGAAGAAGAATGAAGAAGACCTCCTAATGGCCGCTGACCCCTGCCTAAATACCCTAGGGGGCATGTGAAACTGTCCAATAGGTATTCAGAATTCTTNGATTAGTCTTGCCGCTTCTCTGTAAAGCTGCTATGCTTTGCTGCCTTGCTGTGTGCACATGGCTGAAACTCCTCACAGCCATGACGGAGAGGCGAAGAAGGACGATGAAGAAGAATGAAGAAGACCTCCTAATGGCCGCTGACCCCTGCCTAAATACCCTAGGGGGCATGTGAAACTGTCCAATAGGTATTCAGAATTCTTTAGCTGACCAATTGGTTCAAAATAGCCCCACACATACGTGCAGCCTGGGGTCTCCCTGGGTCCCAGGGCCACGTGGTGTGCCCCCGCCCCTCAACCCCTCCTGGACCTTAGACAGGAGGGGGAGGAGAGACTCCAGGGATTGGACCAACTCTATGGTGTTTGTCACACCCATACCAGGACACAGGACTAGGGGGAGGTGGGGAGATTCAGATTGGATGTGAGGAGGAAGTTCTTCACCATGAGAGTGGTGAGACCCTGGAATGAGTTGCCCAGGGGATGGTTTGGGCCACATCCCTGGAGGTTAAGGCCAGGCTGGGTGAGGCTCTATGTAGCCTAATCTAGGGTAGGGTGTCCCTGGCCATGGCAGGGGCATTGGAACTAGATGATCCTTGTGGTCCCTTCTAACCCTGACAGATTCTATGATTCTAAGTGTTAAAATAGCATAGAATGAGTCATGGAATCATAGAATGGTTTAGGTTGGAATGGACCTCAAAGATCATCTAGTTCCAACCCCCAGCCATAGGCAGGGACACATCCTACTAGAACAGGTCACTCAAGGCCTCATCTAACCTAGCCTTGAACACCTCCAGGGAGGGAGCACCTTAGAGATTATTCTAGAAGACTAATTCTGTTCTGGGACTACCAAAACAAAAACAAAACCAAAAACCAACCAACCAAAAATCCCCAAAACTAAACCAAAACAACACAATACATCCCCAAACAACAAAAAAACAATCAAAATCAAACATCAAACCCATTTCCCCCCATTTTATTTTGTCATATTTCCTGGAATATTTTATGCTAAGACAGTAGAGGAAATTTTATACAACATTTTAAAAGTTAAATAAAGTAAGTCTTAATATTAGAAAGTGTTGTGAAAGTAGACTAGGAAACGCTGCAAGCTCTGCCTTTAATGTGTCTCTAATAGCACTCTGCATGCATATGTAATGTACATCTGTGGTGTATTGGTCAATAATTCTGCAGGAAGAACTAAGTAAATTGATTGCCTATATAAATGCAGACCCAAGACAGTAATTGCATAATTAATGTGTATTACAGAGCTTTAGCTGAAAACTTACAAACCTCATCTACTTAGCAATATACATTTAAATAATGTTTCAGAATTCCAGGGAGACACTAGAGCGTATGAATAAAATAGCATTAATCCATGCCTAGTTGAGTTGAAAATACAGCCAGAATATATGAATTTATTTAAAACAATCCATAAATATGTCCTAGTGCTTTCTTACAAAGTTAGCCATGTAGGGAACCTTTGTTAGTTTCCTTTTTATCTTTATTTTTAAATGGAAGGAACAATTAAAGAAAGCATTTAGAAGAAAAGCATAAAGAAGAAAAGGCAAGGTTAAAAAGAAAAAAGAAGATAGTGAGTCAGCCAGTGTTTCTGTATCATTCAACAGGCAGCAGACAGAAACTGGCGGCAGGCCATCTTTCTCTGGAGGTGAGGGCAACAGTCTGGGCTCCACTGAACAATGACTTTTCCTAATGCAGCAAAATTACACTGACAACTGTGCTAAATAACTTTCTCTTGGAAGTGTGCGGAAGCTTCGGGTGTGTGATTGCTTCTCACAATTGTTCATTTGGTGAGGAAGTCTACTGGCTGCATGTTGAGCTTCAGTACAGTGAACATGAGCTCAGTTGGTCATGGACTTGAAAGAGAGTTTAAATACGTAACCTGACTTCTCAAGGGTTTAGTAATTCTTAATGTCTCTCTCTACATTGGTAGATAAATTTTAACGCATTCATTCCATGCACAGACATAGAACCGAAAAGGGAGAGGTGTCAAAGATACAGGATTGTCCAAAGCGTGATGTTGAATTTGGTCTTAAGCTGAGAGCTCAGAATTTGCCAGTGCCACAAAAGCACAAAAATCAAAGGATAAGTCAGCTTGGGAATGGCCTCAGGACCTCTCTATTTCAACCTTTGATGGCTGGTGAGACTGGACTGCACTATCTTTAAAGTAAGAACCACTCATTTTATTCAACTGAAACGCTCATACTTGAAAATCACCTTTTCATGCTCTACTCTCTTTAACTGTCACAGCTGTACTGCTGTTTTCTGTACAGACTGCAGGGTTTTGGACATACTAAACATTTCAGGCTTTCCAGAGGCTGAGCAAATTTTTAAATACGCACAAAGGCACCATAGCAAACAGCTTCATAATTAATGCAATTTCAGAAAGGCTTTCAATACCTTTTGAAGGTAGGGGTAACTGAATTCCGACTTCTACATCAAGGTGAGACACCAGTTTTCTGGGCTCCACTGAATACAGAATACCTTTCAGTGGCTCTAATAGAAGCTTAGACACGTCTCACATTTACATACCTAGATTTAAGTGTGATGAACTTGAGTTAAATCCAATTCCTGACAATGAATTCAGCTGCTGAAATGTGGTTGCCCAGTGCCTTTTAATATATTACTTCATGTCTTGAATGTTATCTAGCTTCCTGTATTGATAACAGAGAGTCTTCTACAAGTCCTGTGTCACATCCACGAGCTGCATCTAGATGCTGTGCATATGCTAAGGCATGTCAGTTGACACTGGTCCCTATCTCCAGGCAACTAAATCAAGTCCTTGATGTCTACAAACAAACCAAATGGCTACCAATCTGTCTGTGTGTGGTCTGAGCAAAGAAACTGCCAGGATAACTTTCCCAACTGTATGGCAAGTATTAGAAATCATTCTGAAAACTATTAGGTTTGGTTTGGGATTCTTTTTGTGCTTCAAAAATATCAAGAGCTGTCCCATGCTCATCAGCTGCCACTCAGACCACAGCTCCAACCAGTGTGTCACTAGAGCTGAGTGAGAACAGAGACTATCCTTGCTGTAGCTGCCATGATTAAGATCATAGAATGGTTTAGATTGGAAGTGACATCAAAGACCACCCAGTTCCAACCCCTCACCACAGGCAGGGACACCTCCCACTAGATCAGGTCACTCAAGGCCTCATCCAATCTGGCCTTGATCACATCCAGAGAGGAAGCAGCCACAACCTCCCTGGGCAACCCGTTCCAGTGTCTTGCCATCCTCACTGTAAAGAACTTTCTCCTAACATCCCGTTTAAATCTCCCCTCTGACAGTTTAACCCCATTCCCCCTCATCCTGTCATTACAAGACCTTGTGAATAGTCCCTCCCCAGCCCTCCTGTAGGCCCCCTTCAGATACTGGAAGGCTACTATAAGGTCTCCTCGAAGCCTTCTCTTCTCCAGGCTGAAAAGCCCCAACTCTCTCAGCCTGTCATTAATGGATATGAATGAAAGATCAAGCACACCTGTAGCTAGACATTTGTGATGCATTCCAGATTATCTAATTTCTTATTTAGTAGTGGAGTATAATCTAATGTATCACCTTGACTTGCTTTAAAAATGCTCACTGCTACACTGTCTTTGAAGGGAGAAACTGAATATGTGAGAATTTTACAAGTATTATGCAAATTGGTTTAAGTACAGAAGGATTAATCTCAGGTAACCTTACCCACTTTACGATTCGCTTAATTTTATGTAGTCATTCATGATCCCGCTTAAGGAAGTGGAGATCCTTCAAGAGGACTGTACATAAATATTGAAGACAGATGAGATGAATCTTCCAGATCCCCAAATGATGAAACCTAGGTAACTATCTCAGACTAGCTGCCTAACTTTTAGATAGCCAAAGTCAGGTGAAATGAGTCCTACATGTGATATTAACAGTCAGAGCAGAAGTGAATGGGTGCTTTCTGTGTCAGCCTATTTGTCTGGAAAGAAATAAGATTAAGCAATAAATCAAAAAGAATTGTTGACATTAAGGTCGATGGTGTTTGATTATTTGATTATTTAGGGTCTGATAGCTAAATATCCTTTTCTTATTTATAGTATGAAAACATTTTAGAGGCTGCAGTTTTACCAGGTATTAATTATTACGTGAACTAGATACTAACTCGTGATATTCAAGTGTAATTTCCATTATTGTCATGCGAGAGCAGGCTGAAGAGTAGTCATACAGCTGAGTTTTAAAAGGACAGAATGCAGAGCTGAACAGAAAGATATTATTTTCCTTGTCAGGTTTTGCAGCAGCAGGAGGGGATGAGAGACAAATCAATAAGTCTCACATTTGCCATGTACAGTCCCCCTCCTATTCTATTCCTCAGAACGGATTTGGCACCACATATACAAGTCTGAAGTGTGCTTAAAAAAAAGGCTGTAGTGACTGAAAGTGGTAATCTGTGTACTTTCTCCATTTTTAGGGCACCAGTGCAAGGAGATATTTCATCTGAGCTGGAGCTGAAGACAGAAGCTTACAAGCGTACATGATCATGTGTCAGATTTGCTGAGTCCCATGCTGAGATGTGGACAGATTTCTCTGTTATGTGATGGAACACAGAGGGCCAGAAGCAGAGAGAGTTTAGGCCTTTCTCATTGATATTTTGCAATGTGAGCTCAGTGACAGCCAAGCCATGTTTTGCATAGCTTCCTTCTCAGCATGTGTATTTTCTTTTTTTCCTTTAAAATGTATTTATTCTTTTGTTTTGTTTGCCTTTGGTTTTATTTTTCCATCCTGTTTCTCAACGATTGTCAATAACATACTGCTTTATTTAAATTGAATGAGAGTTTGCTATTAGAGATGTCAGTGTTAACCAGCCTCAAAAAACTGAAAAGAGTAATTTGCAAGTCAGACTTCAAAACCCATACAAATTCATTAAGATAAAAGCCTTGTATTATATTCTTATTGTATTTTTTTGCATTCCATTATATTTTTGTATTGACTTCTGATTTTTTTTTTTTTAATTCTCAGAGAAAGACTGTTGGCCAATCACAGTGGTGAATGTTCAGCTTCAGTTGTGACTTTGCTTACTCTTTCACACTCATATTCACTTCTCCCAGTCATTCTATTTCTGCCCTTACATCCTCTAACCCTTACTCTCTCTGGGAATTGTATGTCAAAGTTATACATTTTGTTCAGCTCTCCATTTTTGTCTGTCCCCCCAGCAATGAAACTGTATTTCCATTTCAAGCCAATTTTGCCCTGCATGTTCTGATCACCTAGTCTGGGATTTGTCTAACCAACTGCTGACTTCTACAATGTATGTATGTATGTATGTATGTATTTGTACTGGAGGTAGTTAGCCACCCTGATCTTTCAAAACAGTGGAAAGAAATATAAACTACCTCTCATCTTCAACTTGATTGCAAAAATGGGTTGTATGAATCTTGTCTGGCAAAAAAAAATTATTCTTGGAATTGTCTACTGAGAAAGCCCAGAGTGACAGGCTCAGATGAACAGGTCTGTATTGCAAAAGCCTAAGAATAGGCAATATGGACACCACCTTTCTAAGCTGCAGGGCTTTTAGGTCATTATTTTTCTCTTTGCCATTAGATGTAGAGGGAAGATGCCAGGAATTATCAGAATAATTTTTTTTGAAATTATTTTTTTTTTAATGACGGAGGTGAGAGGACGAAGCAATATAGATGTTGTGATGATACTTCCAAGGAAAAGTGTAAGAATTGGTTTAAGAGAGTTCTAAATTGATATAGGAATAAAAAACTGACACCCTTGTAAACAGAGAGGTAGTTAGAAAACACATCTAGAAGTCTAGGAGTTTGTGCTTGTTGCGAACAACAAACAGCTTCATGACTTGTCTGGAAGTGTTGCCTCTCAAGCAAGTGATAGAATCAACCTAAAGGAAATTAGAAATGTTCTTGTCTTGGAGCATGATCAATCAAGAAGATAAATGGTTATGTCATACTGGATGATTGGTTCCTGCTGAGAACTGATTCCTGCTGAGAACTGGTCCATGGAAACCAGGGGTCTGCAGATGAGAGGCAGACTACCACTGTCTGGCTTGAGTAGATTGCTTACTGATCTGCCTCAAAGACATGAATTCATGAGTTTGGGGTTTTGAGATGCATTCATGTGATATTTTAAAGCATCATAGTGTTTTATTCTGTGTTAATTAGGGTCTTGGTTTGGTTTAGCTTGAGACTGAGCCAAAATAACACAGTAGGAAAAGCTGCACAGAATTCCCCTCCCCCCTCCTTTTAAAAGATATTTGGATTTTATTCTTATTAGCCCCTCAAATTTAAGGGAATTTAAATGTTCTCATGTACTTACATGTACTGTTCATTCAGAGATCCACGAATGTACATGCACGGGTGTACAAGACTTGATACTCATTTATACTTGGCATAGCAGATCATGATGAAGTTCAGTGATTAGCAGTATAAATCTGGGGAAAGTCAAGAATGGAAACCCTCAACTCTTATGTCCCTTTGCTCATAACAGCAGTTAATTAGATAAATAGATGTGCTCATATTTGAAAGGCATCACATAAGTATTTGAAAGAATTAAAATGATTTATTGGACAGGCAAAGACAAGAACGTGCTAATGATGTGTCTCAGCCATGCTGAAAATGCCAGAGCAGCCAAATGTCTTGGAAAACCTGTATCAACTCCTCCTTGAGTCCTGTCTCACACGAATGCAATTATTTAGGGGTTTGTTTAAAATAGCTGTGAAACTTGAAAACATGGCTCCCAACATGAATCTGGCAGGTACTCTCAAGAGCTGGGAGGAGGAATGTAAAATAGCATCTACCCAGTTCCCTAAGTCATGTGGAATTCAAGTGCTAAGGAGAAAATCAGGAGCCTGATGATTAAACACAGAGAGTTGTCACTGCTGCATTATATTAAAATAACTTGCCTCTAGCAAACTGCACACTATTTTTTCCTTTAATTCTGTCACGTTTCAGCAGTCTCTTACTGCAGCTGGCTGCTTCAGTAAATTTGGAGCTATGTAAGTTTTACAGTGAAGAAGATACTTATGGAAAGACTTCTCATGAACAGTGGGGGACCCATTAACCACCGAATAGCCACTGTGCTGTGCAAGTTATATTTTCCTGTGACTTAATGGGTCTCGGCATAATCAGAAACTTAAAGCAGAAATGGTCCTCAGATGCATTTTTAAGACACAGCAAGGCTCCAGGCAAAATGAAGCTTATTTGTTTATAGATTTCTACCATTAATAAACAGATCAGAGACTTAATAATGCCTCAAGCCACAGCACTTTTAATGATGTCCAAAGCAGATACCTATTAAAGCTGTGAACAGCAGCACAATAGAGTTGGCCTGAATAAGCAGAAGGAAGAGGAATAGCATGTCAATGGTAAAGTCCCTGACACTTGGAGAATGAACAGAGGGTCCTCATTATAAAGACTACTCTTTCTTTATACCCTTTGTCTCTTTGAAGCAGGCTATGGTGTCCTCTGATAGATCTCCATTAAATTTGCCACCTTTTTTTTTCCCCTTGATGCTAGAGGCATGTTCTCTTCTGCTTGACCTCTGGGGTATTTTATTTTTATACTCTACAAAGGGCAGCTTGAATACATCTTTGGGAGAAGTGATTTTCCTGTCCCATTAAATTTTGTGCCTTAAAAAAACCAAACAGAACTCTCTCTTCTTTCCAAAGTGTTTTTCACATCCCATCTGCGTGACTGGACAATATGGCTATTAGATAATTTGAAGATAAATATCTTCACTTTTTGGAATATACATGTGTGTGACATAGGCATTTCTCTTTCTCGTTTCCTCAGGGAAAGTGCTCCTAAAAATTGTAAAAATAGTTAGCTTTTTTCTTACTGAACCGGAGAAGCTGATTCAGTTGCCAGGTTAATTTAGGGATCAAGAGGATTCATGTTTAAGACTCCACTGAATATTCAGCATCTGTTCTGTGGTATGGAGAGTAAGACAAGCACCTGCTGTGCAGACTCTCTCCTTTTCCAGAGATTTCTTGCATCTCATCCTCAGAAACAGCCTGTCCTCAGACATTAGTGTCCTACCTCTATCCTCTGTTCACGTTTCCTGTTGAATCTGCTCATGTTTCCCTTTAAATTGGTGGGAGTACAAGGAACATGTCCCTTCTTCCAAGTGTGCAGATTCCCTCACAGCTTGGAGCTTACTGAATGGCTGTGAAAACTGTGCAGGTAAAATTTAGTCAATGTAGAAATTATTTGCATGCATTTTGAGGGCATTTACATACTTGATCTGTATTTGTGCTCATGTGAATATTCGTCGCATGGATAGGCATGTCATATTCATTTAAACAGCTCTTCCTTTGGAGGCAGCTGTGAAATTAAGTGGCCTCAAAGTTCACCAGTCTGAGTTATGATGGGCTAGAGGAGGTATGTGCTGGAAAAGAAAATCTGAAGTGGGAAAGAAGGGGAGAAGCAGAGGATTAAGGTCTCTAAAATACATAGGGCTGTATGGTAAAGAATAGAGCTTGTGCAACTTCATGATGGCTAAAGGAGCCAGGAGGCCAAGGGGCAAGGTGAGACAGTCTGTGAATTTGTCTTCTCATAACAGAAATGAATTGAAGGCTCTAATGAAGAAGAAGTGTAGCAGTTCAAGACCTAACACTCTATTTTGGTTCTAAATTATAAACAAGAAAAAGAACTTTCTGGACAGTCTTATGAATACAGAGCGAATGAGCAGGGCATTGGTTGCAAAAAGAAAATAATTATAAAGTCTTTATCATTCATTGTTTTGCTGATTGGTATAAAAAGCCAAGATATAAACAAGTTTGCTCTCTTGGCTTTTGGGCACTGGCTCTGTCACTGTTCCTTCACCTCTCTGACTCCTTCACACTGTGTACTAATCTTTTCCTGATATTGTGTGAGATCTTGCTGGTTTTCTATCTGGGGGCTGAGAAGAAGGTGGTGCTGGCCCTTTCTGGGCTTTCTTTGTTTAGGGGGAGAGGATTGGATTTCTGTGTTATTCCTCAATTGTATATAATTGTAAGTACATGCAAATATATTGTGTATATAAGCTTGTAAATTTAAGTCGCTGTAATATACAGCTTTATCTTATTTCCAAGCCTTCTGAGCTGGTGTGGTAAATTCTATCTGGGGGGTAAGTTCTCAAACCCACCATAAGAAGCATTATAGCTTCCTCAGGTGAGAGAGTGCACAGACAGGACATGGGGCAGAAGGAAGGTCTGAACTGCTGCTGCCAGTGCTCTTTTTTTCCAGAAACCCATAGGACTGTGCTCTCCCTAATGGGAAAAGGTGGCTAAAAACTCTGAAAAGGGTAGGGTAGTGTGATGAAAAAGGGCAGGTTCTCCTCTGGCTAGTTTTTCTGCCTTCAGCCTTCAACACAAGTTCCTGCTCCTTGCAAGATGTTGTTCTTTCCATTGTCAAGAAGTGGCTATTGCAGGTCTCTTCTTCCTTAACATTGAGAACAGAGGACTTGGATTTAGAACTTTTTAAAAAGCCTGTGAAGGGACGTGAGTTGCCTCATAGAAAAAAAAATGAACAAGAGTTAGAAGAGATGTGAAGTACCATCACACACCTCATATGTGTGAGCTGGAAATGGGGCTCATGGGACCTATTTCAAAATTCTGAATGTTGGGGGTTTTTTTTCAATGCCAGTGCTTATACAAACGTTTAGGTCAATAAAATTCTAAAATGTTGCAATTAAATTAAAATGAAGGAGATTTTTTTTAAAAATGGAGCTGCATCTTAAAAAAAATATATTATATATATGACAGAACTAGGGGGAATGGAGCAAAGCTGGAGGTGGGGAGATCCAGATTGGATGTGAGGAGGAAGTTCTTCACCATGAGAGTAGTGAAGCCCTGGAACGGGTTGCCCAGGGGGGTGGTTGGAGCCACTTCCCTGGAGGTGTTTAAGGCCAGGATGGATGAGGCTCTTTGTAGCCTAATGTAGGGTAGGGTGTCCCTGCCCATGGCAGGGGGGTTGGAACTAGATGATCCTTGTGGTCACTTCCAACCCTGACTGATTCTATAATTATATATATATATTTTTATATATATATATATATATATATGCACTGAAGCTTGGGATGCTGCCTGCATATCTTAAAGAATTCTCAAAACATGCAGGTAGAAATAGAGGTATAAAAAATTCCATCCTCTGGTTATTTGCTCGTCTTAGCAAATGTAAGTAGCACTAGCTATACACTGTGCTTGTATAGGAAACTGTGCCTAAATCCTAGATAACTAGCCATCAGTTTAGGAGTTATGGGTGGATGCAAAATGGGAATGAATTGACTAGCTTCATTACTGATGCTGAAGGAAAGGAAGCAAGAAAATGAGGAGAGAAAAGGAGACATAACAGAAAATGTTAAAGGATGGACACATTACTCTTGTCTTCGAATTAGGAGCATATGTGAAATATATATGGTATTTCTACATCTTGAAAAATAGCAACAGCTTGTGACTTTTTTGTTACATTTGATCCCATTAACTGTTTGAAAGCGTTTCAGTTATATACTGCAAGCAAAACAAAACAAAATTATGTCATTGTGCAGTACATGCTTTAGCCTGTGTCACATAGCTTGTTAGGAGATGGTAGTGGTGGCTTGTAACTAATTAATGTGTCTCTGCTTTATTTTCTATAAAATCATATCCATCTGTGTAGATGATTTCAGTGAGTTTTAACAGGGTCTCTATAAGATGCTATTATTTCTGTCATGCAGAGACAACTATATAATGATTTGCATAATTATAGATGGAGGAAAATGTTAGCCTGCATATTAAAAAATGTTATAAACATTTTCACTTCATTAAAGGAAATCGCTGAAGCTAGGTAGCATACTTAGGTTGGAGATCAGGTGGCAAAGTATATAGATTACACAATCTAATTTTCTGGTGCTAAGAAGTTCCAGCTGAACAAAACCAATAGAACTGACCTTGCTCACTGAAAAAGTTACAAAAGAAAACTCATTTAAAGAGTGCTTCTGTGAAAACACACACATCCCTCTCTGTCATTGCAATTCTAACCTTGGGGATCAGTCACTTTGGATGTGCTAAAGAGATGCTTTCATGAATAAGTGATGATGGTCTTTAATATAATTAGATATCTTAATAGGCAGATCAGGAAGAAGGTTATAATACCTGCAATATGAAATCATAGGGACAGCTTCACAGAGGGGACACATGCACTCAAAGCTACAGTTTAGATCTTTTCTTCCTCTGTTGAAATCTGGTATTATGTAAATTTTGGCTGGTGAGCATCTGTGGAGTTGCTCAAGCCTTGACAGCTCTGGATGTCTCAGAATATATTATGTGACATGACTTCTGCAGGACCTGCAAAGAGACAGATTCTGCTAATCTCACACTTGAAATCTAGCCTTGATCTTGTGAGTGCCTCAAAATGCTTTTGAACATGGTCTCACATATGAAAAAAACCCATGTACTTCTGTTGTGGTTATTTAGATTGAATAAGTGGGAATACAATTTGACCCTGAAAATAATTTGGCTAAGATGCTTGTCCTTCAAGTCTGCTTGGTAAAAGCATAAGAACAGCTTTTAGTGCTGAGTCTAAATTGGTATAAAAAAGAGTGCCTGAGAACAAATTAAGGAAGTGAACCTTGATTATACACACTTATTAGCCTACTCCCTGTCTCTGTGTCAAATTGCTCCAGCTGGTTCTCTGCAGGATTGATCTGTAAGAGGCTAATCCAAAGCAATGTGAATGCTATCTTTTACCTTGGGGTCAGGAGTGCTTCCTGTTCCTTTTTAATTGGGTATTACAGACATAACCTAGAGTTCTGTGCAAATTCTTCCACAGCAAGGATTTTTACAGGCACTAGGAGAAATGGCCTATTCATCCTTGTGAAATGTGTAGGTGCTCCCTTACAAGGAGCAGAGACTGAACTGTGTGAGGTTCCTGCAGGACATCCCTAGCAATTAGACAGAATTGTCCAAATTCTGCAGGGGGATTTTCTAGGTCTCTCCACAATTTTAGTACTGCTTTAGGAAGATGTGAAAGTTACTCAGAAGTAGAAATCTCCAGGATAACTTCAAACAGCCTGATGAAGACTGGGAATCAGTGCTGGACAGACAGAGATAAGTGCTTAAAACTCAGAAACCATCTTTCTTGGTGTTAGTCTATTTGAGCTTTCAGTTGCATGTAGTTTTGTGCATAGAGTTTCATGTGATTTTGCATAGAGTAGCAGAAGTCAGTCAGTGGCAAGTGGAGGCACTGGATTTCTGTTTGGGGCCTCCATCACCTGCTTGCTAGACCACATCTGCACTAGAGAGGTATGAGGTGATAATTGCAGTTGTTCCCTACCTTTTCTGAAGATAGAAGAGAAACTGGCAGAAGATGTTTAATAAAAACACACCCGAGTCCATCATCTCAACTTCTGGTACAACAAAGACTCTTCAATGGCTTCAATATTAATTTTGCATTGAAATGGAAAAAAAAAATGACAGGAATGTTGGGTTTTGTTGTTTTTTGTTGTTTATGAACTCTATATTATATTCAATTTTAAAGCAAATACTCTTTGACTATGCTATGATTTAACTAGGAATGTAAAAGACTGTTTTAATTAAGAAATATTTGAAAAAGCTGTGATTTGTCAAAGTTAAAACTCAACACACCTTAAACTATTGTTTCGTGATCACTACTTCTCATAAATATGTCTATTAGACTGCCATTGTCTTTATGCAGTCCTACTTACATCAGATGAATTTGATAAACAATGAGTGTGACAAGAGATAGTTTTGAAATTTGCAAGTTTTGTTGCGGGTGTGGAACTGGTATTCAAATAAGCCAATGCTTATAAGCCAATGGATAATGTACCAGATCAGTGAGTCACAGAAAGTGATGAATTGTACAAGATCTAACTCATTACACCAGGTCAAAAATACAGTTGAAAACATTTGATGTAGCCCAACTCCTTTAAAACACCCAGTTGCATTTTCTGTATTTAGTACGTTTTGCACATGCATCATTCAAGTATTCCCTTATGTGCTAATATGGTTTTCAGGTAAGTAAAGGAGGCTTCTCCACTAACTACTGACATAGGTAAACTATCAGCAATGTAGCATGTTGACATAGGAAGCCAGGAGATAAGGTCACAGTGAATTTGCCATAGTCTCTTTTGTTTTCCACTACTGCTTTCCCTAGTGATTTCAAAGGAGCTGTTTTAAAAAATACTGTCACTGCAAGGCAGTGGTAATTTTGTCACTGATTCAGTGCCATTACATTTTCTCTGCAATACTTATCATTAGATGAAAGCACCGAGTAGTGGCAGACTGATTGATCAAGGTCACTATAGAAGTGTTTTTTGAAATGCAGGCAGCAATGTCCTAAAATGGCAAGCAAGTTCTAGTTCTGTCATTTAGATGCATGAGCAGAGCTTCAATAAACAGAAGGAGCAGGGAACATTTATAAAACTCCTGCCCTGGGTCTGTTGGTGGTAGTCTCATTTGTCAACATGAGGCCCTGAAAACTCAATGCTAAGATGCTTTCAAATGAATTTTGATTCTGCAAGGAGCTGCTCACCACAGGAATGATTTGTCTTTACTCTGACTCATTCAGCTTTGTAATGCTTTACCTTTTTATTTTGTAAGCTGGCCCCAAGCAAAATCATGTGGAGTCCATTGCTGATCCTTCCCATTGCATACAAAACTACTTTGAAGACAAGAGGGATGATAGCATCAATTTTTGAAAGAAGGCTACCTGCATCTTTGGTCGTGTGCCAATGTTCTTTTCATTGCAGAGTATTCAACAGGTATGGATGAACTTGATGTTTCCATAATGTCCAGAATAACAATTTTATAACTACTGATTCATCAAATGCTCCCCTCTTGGGAGCTCTTCTCACGGACTTGGATTCTCATATACTGCTTGCAACACAAGTGCAGAACAGAAAGACAGCCCTCCCCCCAAGTACTTTTTGATTTAAAAAAGAGAAAAGAGGTGGATAAAGTGGTAAGCACAAAGGGGCAATATGTTAAACTTGAGGGGACCTTGAAGATGAACTGGAAACAAATCTTGCTAGAGTTTACTGGTAGCATTTCACAGTCACAGGGGAAGTACAGGTGAAGGTGTGACGACTGCAGCTTGGAAATGCAGCAAAACTGTAGTGGTAGCCCTGAGATTGAGCATCTGACAAGATGGTGGCAGCGACTGGTTAAAAAAGCAAGTGAAGGAGTATGAAAACACTGCTTTTTACTCCAGCTATGTCCCTTCTCAAAGGAAACTTAGGCTTTTAATTCCTTGCTCTCTTTCTGGTGTGAAGACCTGGATTTTTACCCATGCATTGGTGCAAATTCAAAAAATATTATCAGCAAATTCACTGATGATACAAAACTGGGGGGAGGTGGCCAACAGCCTGTCAGGTTGTGCTGCCGTCCAATGAGATCTGGACAGGCTGGAGACCTGAGTGAAGGCAAACCTTATGAAGGTCAATAAGGACAAGTGCAGGGTCCTCCACCTGGGGAGGAATAATAACAGGCGCCAGTATAGGCTGGGGGCTGTCCTGCTGGAAAGCAGCTCTGTGGAGAAAGACCTTGGAGTCCTGGTGGACAGCAAGCTCTGCATGGGCCAGCAATGTGCCCTTGTGACCAAGAGAGCCAATACTGCCCTGGGGTGCATCAGGAGAAGTATGTCCATCAGGTCTAGGGAGGTTCTTCTCCCCCTCTGCTCTGCCCTGGTGAGAGCACACCTGGAATACTGTGTCCAGTTTTGGGCTCTCCAGTTCAAGAGAGACAGGAACCTGCTGGAAAGGACTCCAGCAGAGAGCCACGAGGATGACTGGGGAACTTGAGCATCTCTCCTATGAAGAGAGACTGAGAGACCTGGGGCTGTTTAGTCTGGAGAAGAGAAGACTGAGAGGAGATCTGATCAATGTCTACAAATATCTGAGGGGTGAGTGTCAAGTGAATGGAGCCAATCTCTTTTCAGTGGTCAGCAGCAATAAGGCAAGGAGCAACAGCTACAAAGTAGAACATAGAAAGTTTCACCTCAACATGAAGAGAAATTTGATTACAGTGAGGGTGACAGAGCACTGGAACAGGCTGCCCAGAGAGGTTGTGGAGTCTCCTTCTCTGGAGACTTTCAAAACCTGCCTAGATGCATTCCTGAGTGAACTACCACGTGGGATCCTGTATTGGCAGGGAGGTTGGACTCAATGATCTCTGGAGGTCTCTTCCAACCTTCAAAGTCCTGTGATTCTGTGATCTAGGGAGGCCAGTACATTATGCTCAACTCTCATAGCTGGGCAGTTCACAATGCCTGGGCTGCCTTCCAGTGATGAGGAGTTTCAAGTCCCTCAGGCTGAGGCTGTTTCCCCTCCAAAATTGTTCAGAGACCTGCTTCTGTTGCTATATTGGTTCAAAAAAAAGTGCCAGTCCTAGAGGATTGTTGAAGAGTGACTAGAAGCTATTTGCATTGCCTTGGCTACCTGAAGGGGTCTATCAGAAGAGTATCTTGTTGCACTGTTCACAGTGGCAGGCAAATATTTCTGAAGGACTGGAACTCTGGTCAGATCTCCCTTATATGATAGGGCTAAGCATCTGAAGCTGGACACAACCATAACAACTTAGTGGCATGCATTCTGGATGCTACAACCTTCTGGTGGAACATTGTGTGAACCCTTTTAAAACAGGCAAGCCATGAATTAGGGGGTGGGTGTCAAGTGGATGGGTGGCCAGCAGTGATAAGACAAGGAGCAGCAGATACTAACTTGAATATAGAAGGCATTACCTCAACAAGAGGAGAAACTTTACAGTGAGGGGAGCACTGGGACAGGCTGCTCAGAGAGGTTGTGGAGTCTCCTTCTCTGGAGGCTTTAAAAATCACACTGGATGCATTCCTGTGCAAACTACCCTAGGGGATTCTTCTTTGGCAGGAGGGTTGGACTCAATGATCTCTGGAGGTCTTTTTCAACTTCTAATATTCTGTAATTCTGTGAGGGTTTTTTTCCTTCAGATTTTTGGTATTACTTACTCTTACATGTATGGACATTCCTTCTCCTCAAACTATGAATTGCCAATGCAGTTCACCTCTCCTGTTGTTTGATCAGTATGTTTCACCACTTCACTCTGAATAATTTTGCCTGTGGGCTGTACCTTTGTGCAACAACATTTTCAATATCGTGTCTCTGACACTGTTGTCACTGGTGTCAACAAATGTACGACAAGTATCAAGTGAGTGTCTGTCACTCAGGGTGAAAATATTTCCTAGGATAGGACTTGTGAGATAAATGAAAAGGCTCCTCACCCCCCATACTGCAGCTGTGTTACCCTGCCTGATGCCAGCTCAGTGAAGAATTATTTTCCACCAAGGTCATCTTTGGAAAGTTTCCTTCGCTGCTTGAGGCAGAATAGACTAATTCCATTGCATATGTAGCTTGGATCCTGCAAATGCTGATAGGCTTTCCATGGGAATGAAGGCACGTGGCCACATAATATCTTGCCCTGCTTACCTCCATCTGTGTTACTGAGGCTTTGCAAATTTAAATGACATGCAGTTGTGTCAGGTCCTGGAAGTTTGTAATATCTTTCTTTTCTACGATGGAATTAAAGAGACATTTTTGCTTTTTGTTGCACAAGCTGTTTTAATAGTAGGATAATTTGGTTTTTTTTCATTTTTGGTAGGCCTCTTTCTTTCCCAGTGAGTACCAAGGGATATTCAATATGTTGGGTGATTCCTACTGAGGGACTTATCATCGAGTAGAATAGAATAAAATAGAATAGAATAGAACAGAATAGAATAGAATCAGCCAGGTTGGAAATCACTTTTTATCCATATCCTCTGTAACCTGGCAAAACGAGTTATAGAAATATGTACTTCACGTTTTTGGTCTACCATTTAGCTACTGTTTGTCCCAAGGAATCATTCCCAGGAATATTAGTCCCTCATATACAACACTGGGAGATTTTGGAAAGCAGCGGAGCTACCTGCTAATGCTGAGAATCTATTTACAGAAAAATTAATATTGTTATTTCCTGACAACATTTAGATCTGTGCCCAGCTCTATCCAGAAAGTGATTTACCTCATTGATTGTGACCATTTAGAGATGTTTACCCCTTAGCTACTTCTGCCTTTACACTGTCTTGTAGTTGATGTGAGATAGTAAAACGCCTTCCTGGCTCAATTCACTTGAAGGAGAAGGTATCTGAATTCTAAAGGAAAAATGCCTCAAAACCACTTGTTTATTTTCTTAACTATGAAAAGAACCCTCGGGTGGTCCGATCAGATGTCAGCATCTGGCTCTTTGCAAACCTAAAGCTAGGAAATATGAGCCAATTGAAGAAAGGTCCTCTCTTGTCTCAAACGTATAATGGAGCTCTCACCATCCTTTTGTTAGCAGTGAGCCTCTCTTTCTGATCAGAGGCACCCTGTGGAGTAGTGTGAATGCTTGATATGCCTCTAAATCAACACACGTAGAGAAAAGCTGTCTTCAAATTTGATTCCATGAGGGAGCGCTACCAAAGCACATTTAAAAGACCCGTATCGTCAGAGCTGAATCTGAATTTGTTTGCCCTTAAGCAAGATGGCCTAAATGTTAAAAGCAATTTTGAAGGTGAGTATCTGAAAATCCCGAGGAATGACGAGCTGATTCTTCAGGTACTTAGGCATCGAGTCCCAGGGGCAGTCTTTGTCTATGGCAATAGCTCTTTTCCTTGTGTTTAACAATGCATCTGAGAGTGTGAGACTTCTGTGTAAATAAAAATTACTCTTCCCTTGTTTAGCAAGCTCAACAGGCTGAAATCATGATTTGGAAACAATACCTGTTAAATGGTGGAAGAAATATGAAATTGAGCAAAACCGTATATAATTTTTATGGCTTTTTTTTTTTGGTTTTTTTTTTTGTTATTGTGGCATACTATAAAGCTCAGCTCATTCGACTTCAGAAATTACATTTGCTTTTGTAAAGAAGAGCTGTCTCTCTCTTCTTCTAAAGAGAGCTTAAAACAATCAATATGTTTTTAGCCTTTCAGAATCCCTGAAATTTTAGATGATCCAATAAGGGATAGATAAAAGTAGAAAGAAAAACCCCGAAAGCATGAAACAAACAAGAGAGAAGGGTGCATTTAACCTGAAAAGCAATTTTCACTGTGTCTTGGGTGGGGTTTGTTTTTGTTTGTTTTGTTTTGGTTTTTTGCTGCTAAAATAAACTACGAATGAACGTACAGGTTTATATGTCACCTCAAAGGATAGCTGCAAAGATCTGTATGGAGTCACTGGACGCTGAGCTTACTGAATCCATTCCAAAATGGCTAAATAGCTTGTTGTGCAGCCAGCAGCAATAGATATTTTGATAAATATTTGCCTTTTTTTTTTTTTTTCTTTTTCCCTTCCCTTCCTCCTGAGTAGTCTTGAAAATAGCCACGAGATGGCACTGGTTTTGCGTAGCTGGAAAGCAAGTAAGATTTTTCCAGAGGAAAATCGAAATGGCTGGTTCCATTAAATTCTGCTTAGTATCGGTAGATGGCAGATTTGGGCTATTTATGGAAAAAACAAAGGCTTTAATGTTCTGGGCTGCTGCTTCTTGCAAAACTATTTTCATTTATTTTGTCTTAAGTCTTCTGCATGTAAAATACAATACAAAAATAAAAATGATTATCTGAATAAAAAAGGATTTTTACTTAAAATACTTGTTTCATCTTTTCAAATTACAAGTAGAAATATACTAGAAAGTAAGAGCCTATTAAAACCATTAATAAAAAGGAAATCAAAACATAAATGAATAAGAACACAGTTCTAAAACCAATTTCCAGTTAGAATTTCAATGGTAATAAAAGCAATATTCTAACATGCAAGAATACTTAAAAGGCAAAACCAGAGAAAAGTCTCTTGATTTAAAAACACATGACAGGGATGCTTTTCAATTCTGTGGTTTTTTTTTAGTCTAAGATCACAAAACAGTCAGGTTTTTTGTCTCTGGAAGCTCTTTTAGATACATTTGCAGAAAAAAAGGGTGCAAGGAAAATGATCACCTGGTGACACCAGTTTTATTTTTGGATGCTTGTGCATTCTGGTGTGCAAGAAATCAGGAAAGTAGGCTTGGCTTCCCCGAAATCAGTGGAAACTGTTTTTCATGGAGCAACAATTTTCAGCCTAGCTGTCTTGAAGATCCTAACAAACAGATCATAGAATCATAGAATGGTTTAGGTTGGAAGAGACCTCAAAGATCATCCAGTTCCAACCCCCCGCCTTAGGCAGGGACACCTCCCACTAGATCAGGTCGCTCAAGATCCCAAACTTATTTTCCAGGAAGGAGTATGTCAACATGATAGAGGTATAGTTCTAGTTAGAGAGACCTGGGTGAGCTCCAAAGTAACAGCAGAGTGGCCACAGTTCATGTGATGCTGTGTCTGGGTGAATTAGCCTTCAAAGGATTGGTCGTTGATGCTGCTCCCATGACCCAAGATATTATCTCTGCAAGCAGTACGCTGTGAACTGGCCAGCAGGGACAATCTTAGGACAGGAATCAATCTTCTTTGCTTGTGTGCTACCATGGCATCAAGTGCCTTCATCTATTTGGAATCCAGAACTTACTCCAGCCTCTTACTCTCACACAGTCATTACCTTTCTTTCCCAAAGTGGTATACAGCTCTCACTGTTTGCCTTTAAAAAAAAATTAAAAATTCATTTTACTAAACCCTGATTTGCTGCTGGAACCATGGCACTGTCTGATGTAATAGACCAGTGAAATCACCCAAGATGCAAGAACCCATTCTCAGCTTCTGTCTTTGGAAGTATTATAAACACTTAACTGTGGAATGCTCAAGTGTGGGAGTTCTCTTTTTTGCTTGGTGTACAGAAAAGATACTACGAGGTCAGGGAAAAAAAACATGAACGCATCCCCTGAGAGATGTGTATTCTGGTGCTCTTCTAAGTGGGTGCATGCAAGGCTGCTTCTTGCTTTCTTTTTCTTTCTGCTCCCAGTACCTATGAAGTGAACTGTTTCTTGTGTAGTAGAAAATTTCCAGTCAGAGGTTGAGGACTATAAACCACAAACCACCTAAGGATTAAAGTACATTTTTTCAGAGCCTCCTTTGGGAGGCCATTGTAGTCTTGAATCCGCTGGGGCAGAGGTGAGGGTTGAATATAGGTCCCGTCTGTGATCTAGGCCTGTTGTAAGTACCTGACAAAGATAGAAACAGAAACCTTTTCTTCTAGTTGCCTTTTTCAAAGCAAGCTGTGAAAAACACGGTGTTTGATAAAGGCCCTGATTGTGTAGGTGTGGTAGGTAGGTGAAAAACATGCAGCTGAAGGGGAGTTAAGAGTGGGTTTCGGAATGCTGATTGGGCATGAGATGGAGCTCATCGATGCTGTCAGAACTGAAGGTTTATCTTTGTGTACCTAGAAGAGCTAGGCATTGCAGGAGGTTTGATGTAAAAGAAGTATGTGTGTGCTTTCAAGACCGTAAGAATCTGAGCAGGAGGTTGGTCTTTAGATCCTACAGCTCACATTCTACTTCTTGCAGACACTCAACAGCTCTCTTGGATCAGTCCCAAATGGTCAGCATAAGAACTCAGAAGACATAGGTTTATATGCTTAAACAGAACTGAGCAGACATAATTCTTTCCTTCCTATATCTCTGGAAGCTCATGAGTCTACAGAGGACTCCAGTGGGGCCTGAGTTCCATGCTCTGGCAGAAGGATAGTAGAGATTAGACTAGCATATTATACCTGGAGCAGACAGATTCCCCAAGGAATGTGTGTATAGGTTGGATTGGGGAAACCTGGATGAGAAACATGCAGTGCACAACAGCTCCAGGCACATTACACTGATGACTGCTGCCTGGGTAGGATAAACACAATTAGTTATACCTGCTGTGTTAATCCAGCAAATCCCATCCCAGCCAATTCACTGGAATTGCATTCTCTAGCTCTCCCTATGCTTGTCTCGTAGATGTTCCCATGCCTGAATCTGGGAACTTAACCAGGGTATGCTCTGCACAAAATTGCTGGTGGGGATCATAGCAGGAGTCGTGTCCTCACACACTGAGGTTTTAAAACTTCTGGAAAACACTGTCCCTGCCTAAGAGTGGCTCTGAGCTCCCGCAATTCCTGTCGAAGTATTCATTTGAGCATCTTCTCTCTAATCAAGAGATATTGCCACCTCCAAAGTGGTGCTGTCTATTCCTCCATTCCAGGCTCTGCGTTACGACAAGATTAATTTCCTATTGTTCCCCTTGAGGGAGGTCTTGGAGCTGGCTGAAACTGGACGTCTGACTTTGAAGATATCATTGCTTGTTGAGGCGAATAATCCTACATTGTTTTGTGAAGGAATTCGGAAAAAAACAACCAAACAAAACCAACCCCCACCCCTCTCCCTACCCCGTCTAACAGACAGATGTACTCCAGGGCCATTAAAACTTCTGTGGTGCTGCCTTCTTATTTCTAAATCACCACAGCAGCAAATCCTTCTGGAATTTTGTGAATAGGTTCTTCAGATTGAGATGGACCTCAGGTGTGTAGTCCCACATATTGATCAAAGCAGGGACAATTATGGAGTCAGACTAAGTTGCACAGGGCTTTGCCCATATGGGTTCTGAAAAAACCACAGTTGGCGACCTGTTTCAGTGCTTAATTTGCCTGAGAGTGAAAAGTGCTTTCATCATACCCACCGAGAATTTCCTTGCTCTCATGTCATGCACTGCTGTGAACAGGCATTCTCCAATTTTTTAATGACCTCCTCAGAGGTGCTGGGGTCTGCTGCATAGTTCCTCTGATACTGTCTCTTCTCCAGGCTGAACAAGCCCTGCTCCTTTGGCCTCTCCTCATAGAGCAAATGCTTCACCCTCAATCATCACAGCAGCCTTTTCAGAGCTTCATTGTAACAGAATGGGATTCGATTAGTGTTTTCCATGATCAGCCTTCAAGATATTACTCACATGCCCCATTAGGAGGTGCCTTAAATCTGGACTCTCAGGAACCCCAACCAGGCTGCTGTGAGTGCCTAAGATCTCCTCCTTGGTTTCACAGAGGAGCTGTGCAAGATCAGTAGCTGACAGATAAATTATTAAGATAAGTATCTCAATTTCTGTTAAGACTTCTGATTTTTTCCCCAAAATATTCAGGCATAGAAAACCAGGTCAGGTACTTTCCCTGTGCCATGTTTCTCTAGTTGTGAAGAGACATAACTTTGGCCTTCAGCAAGAACAAAATTTGTGAATCTTCTAGTGTCATGCCTCTAAAACAGTGCAGAAATTGAAAAAGAATGTAGAAATGTACCTCATGAGCTTTTGAAGAGATGTCTCATCTACGTTCACTATAACTCAACTGGCTCCTAATACCATTCTTCACCAAACTCTACACCTACGTACAAGCTGCCACAGACTTTTGTTGACTCTGGATAGCTTTGTGTACTCAGAAACTATTATTTCTAGAGGAGTTTACCATGCATGGTGTTTCTCCTGTGTTTAAGTAAGGCTGATGTTTCTTCCAGCAACTGGTCTCATTACAGTGAAGGGGAGTCTTTTCTTTCTTTCCTTTTGTATTCAGTACAAAGCAGTGTGGTTCTGACATGACTGTTTAGAATGAAGCAAGCTTCGGTATCTGCATTTATGGAAGAAGCTGCAGTTTGTTCTTGCCACTAGATCTGTACACACCTATAAGAGCTGACTGCAACCAAGGTGCCTGTATTGGTATCATTTCAATTTAGAGGCTACTCTGATTTTTCTATGGATGGCAGAGGCAGATGAGGTGTCATACCTGCACCTGCAGCCTCTCTGGTCAGAGTCATTAAAAAAGGGTAACAGCTGCACTGTTCTACTTTCCATCCTGATCTAGATTGTCCTGTCCTCACCTTTGGTAAAAAATTTGCACAGCTGCGTTAGGAGAAGCATGGCCAACAGGGCAAGGGAGGGGATTCTCCCTTTTTACTCTGCTCTCATCAGACCCCACCTGGAGTACTGTGTACAGTTCTGAAGCCCCCAGCACAAGAAGGACATGGAACAGAAGTCCAGAGGAGGGCCACGAAGATGATCAGAGACCTGGAGCACCTCTGCTATGAGAACAGGCTGAAAGTGTTTGGGCTCTTCAGCCTGGAGAAGAGAAGGCTTTGGGGAGATCTTGTAGTAGCCTTCCAGTATCTGAAGGGGCCCTACAGGAGGGCTGGGGAGGGACTGTTCACAAGGTCTTGTAATGACAGGATGAGGGGTAATGGGTTTAAACTGGCAGAGGGGAGATTTAAACGGGATGTTAGGAGGAAGTTCTTTACAGTGAGGGTGGCAAGACACTGGAAGAGGTTTCCCAGGGAGGTTGTGGCTGCTCCTTCCCTCCCTGGAGTTGTTCAAGGCCAGGTTGGATGAGGCCTTGAGCGACCTGTTCTAGTGGGAGGTGTCCTTGCCTATGGTGGGGAGTTGGAACTGGATGATCTTTGAGGTTTCTTCCAACCTAAACCATTCTATGATTCTATGATATATGGGAGGTATTCCTCTGCACATCTGTGTATATTCCATCTTGGCTGGGGCAAAAATACAACAAGGAATCTGGCTCCCCTGCTTCTCTCCACAAGCCCCTTACCAGCAGGAACAAAATTCTTTCCTTCCTCTTCTTCATTTGCTGTTAAAGCCTAGGATGTTAATAAGGACTGGATTTCATTTCAGTTTACTTCTTTGACAAATGTGGGATTCCGCTACTGCCTTGGCATTAAGCACTTTTTAAAATGTAAATTTCTCAGCTGCAAGGAATCACATTAAAAAAATATATTCAAAAAGCAACTGTCTAAATCAAAGACTAATTGGCTGCCAAATTATGGGTTTATGCAACTCCCTTGTCGCAGCTTGTTTTGCTTTTTTACCAGAGGTAAGTAAAAAAGCATCAGAAAACACATAAAAAAATATTTTTGTTTTCCTTTCATAATAAAACATGTGATGTCAACTGATTCACTTTGAAAACTCTTGCTGTCTGCAGTGAAAATCCTGTCCACCTGAGATTGCCTGTCCAACCAGTGGTTGCTTCTACAGGGAGATGGAAGCCACTCGTGATCAAATACTGACTAAGGGGAAACAGAGGCAAAGTGCGTGGTCACCAGCAAAAAGCTATTGTGTAATTCAGGAGTGACAGTAGGTTTTTCAGAGACGTGGCCATTGTGCCTTCCTGCAGAGGGTTCAAAGAAGCAGCACTGAAATCATCTGGCTCTGATTGTGTGCAAGAGGCACGAAGATTCACAGTGGTCTTGTACTGAGGGTATTTTTGGTGAACGTCCTCTGGGAGTGAGGCCATCTGGTGACTGAATATGCAGCTGAAAAGACTTAAAATTCAAGTGCAGCTGTTGATTACCTTGGGTCTTGATGGTGGCCTCAGTCTCATACCCAGGGAACTTATTGGGAAGAAGAAATAGCTTCCTTAGACAGATATTTGGAATTACATGGGTGAAATGGTCTGAACTATGACCCAATAGGCATTGAGGTTAATGTTAGACCTGAGGTACATTATTCTGGGTCAGATTCTTTGTGGTTGACCTAGTCCTGTGTGTGGAATTTGAAGACAATCTCCCCAGGATGTAACAGGAGTCACATCACATTTTCCTTTCTTCCTTCTTTCTCTCTGTGACAGTTCCTTATCCTGCCTCCAGCTCTGTTCTTGCCAGCCTCTCGAAAACATCATATGCAGCAGAGTACCTGGATGCAGTGATCTTCTCGATATGACCTTGCAATGATGTTATTTTTCCCAACTCTGTGCCAGGAGTTTTATCTTAGTCCTTTGTTGCAGTCTCAGCATGTGAATTCACACTTGCAATGAAGAGGGATTTCAGAAAAATTACAGTGAAGCAAAGGGAGCTTCTAGTGAAGTGTTTGCCTTATTTCTCCAGCTTTAATGCTTACCTTTTCCTCTAAGTTTTTCCATGATTCATGTTTAGCGGGTAAGAAATCCACGGCCACCAGGGAACTGTATACCCGACACTATGCTGCAAACCGATTACTCAGGAATTCCCATGAATCTGATTGTCCTGCTTCAGCTACACATTACCTTACTAGCAGATTGAAGGGTGGGGAATGGAGTATCTCTATTTTAACAATAATTGGGCTTTGCAAAACAATGCAGATTTTATCTAGCAAACGTTTGCTGTGTGTGTATACAAGGTGGGAACTTACTTTCATCTTTGAAATATGCTGCAGTAAGCAACAACTTAGAAGGGTTACAAATGCCATTCCAAGAGCTTTTCCAACCGTACTGCATCTTGGCTATGTCAAGAAAAAACTGCAAAATGAAAAAAAAAATGAAGAATGAACCTACCATTTTGCATCTTCACCTCTTAAAATAAAGGAGTAGTTTTAAAACGCATAAAAATGTTCTGCCATGATGAATTGCACATTTATAACCCTATTTAGTGAAGTATTTTACCTATGTAATTTCAAAACTGTCATTTTGACAAAAAATATAGATGAACGAGTTGGCCTTTCACATTTAATGTTTTCATTCTTATTTGCAATTCACCAAGTTCAGCTTTGATTAAAGAAGTGGTATAAATGGAATGCATAATGGTCAGGATTTGAAGAACATATTACTCTGATGCCGCAGGATAAGAATTTTTTCTTTATATAAGCAGATTTGGTTTCTTCACCTGAGAAACTTCTTGAGCCTCAGCCTGCTGGCTTTGTTACATCTAAAATGCATCTTTCCTTCAACTCCAAATTTGCATAAAAAAGGATGCTTGATTTAAAGAGGCAGAGACAAAAGGCAGTAAATAGACATATTTATAAATCCACTATTTTTTTTTTTTTTTAAGAGACTTACAGCAGATGAATCATCCTGTCCATTCTGACTTTAAGCCTGAGACAAGATGTGGTTGCTGCAAGAGAGTTTAGGTCTAACATTAACTGGTGATTAGAAAAGGTTCTGCCTTGGACATGGCACCTTCTGTTAATAGGGACTTTTCTCCACAGTCAGTGCTGTGGGTGCTTGACATAATGTGACCTGAATTAGCTCAGAAGAAATATTTCCCTCACTTCTACCTGTAAGAAAGAGGTTTTTTTATGTCTTCTTTTTTTTTTCCTTTCCCCTCCCCCCCCCACATTGAATAAAAAATCCTAAGCCAGCCAATGAAACAATCCATTAGAAAGATATAATTTAGAAATAATTACTCAAATACATTCACATCTGATGTTTTGGTTCACATGTTAAACACAAATTCTTTACCCTTTGATATTCCGTAGCCATTGTACATTTCCTTCCAGCTCTGTGCTCAAAATATTTTGTTGGTTTCTTAATGGAATGACTCTGTACCAATATTTAATGATGGAGGACAGTAAATCCACATAATCCTTCTGGAAAGACCTTAGCTATGTAAACAAGTTAGTGACCATTAAGGCAGGTACCTGTGATGGTTTTACACCACTTAAGTGTGGGGTTTACCCCCCAAAGGTAAATTACCACACTACTCAGCATTTGGAAGTAATATGAGATTATTATTTGCAAAAGTAGGCTAAATATAAAAAAAGTAATAAACATATGGGATAAGAGAGTTGGGGTTCTTCAGCCTGGAGAAGAGAAGGCTTTGGGGAGACCTTATAGTAGCTTTCCAGTATCTGAAGTGGGCCTACAGGAGGGCTGGGGAGGGACTATTCACAAGGTCTTGTAATGACAGGACGAGGGGGAATGGGTTTGAACTGGCAGAGGGGAGATTTAAACTGGATGTTAGGAGGAAGTTCTTTACAGTAAGGGTGGCGAGACACTGGAACAGGTTTCCCAGGGAGGTTGTGGCTGCTCCTCCCCTCCCTGGAGGTGTTCAAGGCCAGATTGGATGAGGCCTTGAGTGACCTGTTCTAGTTGGAAAGTGTCCCTGCCTGTAGTGGGAAGTTAGAACTGGATAATGTTTGAGGTTCCTTCCAACCTAAGCCATTCTATGATTCTATGATATACAAATACATATATACATATACAACTAGACAAAAGCCCAGATACCCTCCCTGGACAAAGCCCCAGACTGCTACAATATTATCTCTCTTTTCTTAGGAGTAACCCAAACAATGATTGTCATAGAGCAGGGAAGGTCAGAGGGAGAGACAGAGGGAAAAACAAGCAAACAAGACAGCAAGAACACTCCGAGCTCCCAAATATAGAAAAATCCTCTCCTGTGAGGACAGACTGAAAGAGTTGGGGCTGTCCAGTCTGGAGAAGGCTCTGAGGTGACCTTATTTTGCCTTTCAGACCAGGCCTGAAGGGGGCCTACAAAAAAGCTGGGGAGGGACTTGTTAGGCTATCAGGTAGTGACAGGACTAGGGGGAGTGGTGCAAAGCTGGAGGTGAGGAGATTCAGACTGGATGTGAAGATGAAGTTCATTACCATGAGAGTGGTGAGGTCCCGGAATGGGTTGCCCATGGGGGTGGTTGGGGCCACATCCCTGGAGGTGTTTGCAGCCAGGCTGGCTGAGGCTGTGGGCAGCCTGATGTAGGTTAGGGTGTGCCTGGCCATGGCAGAGGGGTTGGAACTAGATTATCCTTGTGGTGCCTTCCATCCCTGACTGATTCTATGATTCTATGAATAACAAGCCAGTGAAATGGAATGAATTTATCTCATATTTCGTTCATCCCCTTTAAAGAAGTCCATCCCCTGCACACTCTCTCACATTCTCCTGAAAAGTTTTTATGTGCAATTTACAATTAAGACACTAGTTTTAAACTGTAAGAATGCCTCAGGAGTGAAGGAGAAAGGCATTTAATGGTTAACAATGATGTTACTCAATTACCTATGGGTCTGTAACTACCTTGGCAAATTAATGCTCTTACTCAGGATTTTTGTTTAGTTCTGTTTGATTATATGGACCCCCCCGCCTCCTCTCAAGGATCAGTGACAGCAGAGTTTGTGTTATGTTCCAAGCTTGCCAAGTTGGATAAAAAGAATATAAATAAATAACTAAAGAAGAAGACAGATGTGAGAAACAAAGGAGATAACGGAATTCAATTACATTATTTGGAGATGGTCCTGACAGAAGGCATGAAACATCTACATAACTAAGAAGGCTAATTTTAGGAATGAAGGTAGAGGTACACTGAAGCATTCATTCTTCTTTTTTAATTTCCTTCTCTGGATGTTGGTCTGCAGCAGACCACTTGGCAGCATTTTTGAGCCAGCAAAAGTTCTGACACCTGGCTTCCAGCCCCCATTCCAGGGAATTTCACAACTGATCTATGCAAAGCTGAACAGTATAGAGATGACATATTGAGCCTATTATTTTAGATAATTTATCCTGTGCTGTTTAGGAACCTTTCTTTCGAGGTAGAAGCAGGGAGTTTGGGTCCATTTTAAGAACTCTACATTTTCAGTTTCTGGGTTGGCGACAACTGGAGGAAAGAAGTGTTTCTTTCAGGTATTCTTTTTAATGCCAGTCTATGTTTGAGAAAGCCTTCCCAGCTGAAACTATTTGTCAAATTAATGTTGAATTCATAAATTGTTTTGGAATGGGTGAAATTGCTTTTTGGGGATATGAATAGTTCATTCACAGGAAGAAAAATGCACCCGGCTCCAGCAGATTATATTGGCAGAGATGCACCCAAATGTTGCTGGAAATTACTTCTAGGCAGAGGAACGGTGACGAATCTCACAGTTAACCTTAAGCATGCACTTAAAAGCTTTCCTGAATGTAAAGTATACTCTTGTTACTGGAAGTGCTGGGTTGAATTCTGCACTGCTTTATGTGCTCACGTACATCTAGGCTGGCAAAGTGGAAAAAAAAAAAAAAAAGAAAAGAGGCAATAAAAGAGGCAATATGCAACATGTTTGTAGAAATGTTTGCCACATCACCTTTTTTTTTTCAGACGTGTTTATGCTTATGCAGGTTGTTCTGACAGCAGAGAAGAAAGCCTGGTTTTCTAAGAGACCACATTTTTTACATCACTCTGTCTCATTCAGTTTGCCTGCAGAGACTGTTAAACAGAAAGTCTCTAGTGAGGTAAATCAAATCTTTCACTAACTGTTCCTTTGTACATTAGGGCAGTGAAGGTATTTAATTCAAATATGACTCTTCTAGTCTGAGTGTGACACATCTGCTGTACCTTTTCTTCCTTCATTGCCACTTATCCCACTTAACGGTGGCTTGATTAGCTGGCTAAGTGGAAATGCAGAACTGTAGCTGAAATTCTCTCCTTCCCTATCAGTCTTGAAAGGCCAGAATGATAAATGGAATTCAGATCTCAGAGCCTCACTTGCATCACAAAATGTCAAACCAACCACTTTGTCTGGGTTCATTGTTTCTGAAAATCTACACTCTTGCCTGCTGCTTCTATCTTCTCATGCCTCTTCATACGTGCATGTGGCAGCACACATACATGTATTTAAGGGCCAGTCTCTGTCTTGAATTGTAAGTACAGAGAAAGTGATAGATTTTAATACATATCTTGACCCTCTCTCTTACTCCTCAATATCCAGCAATACCAAGATCTGATGCATGAAGGTAAGAAAATGAAAGGAAAATGAAAGGAAAATGTTTTGAAACTCAGAAACTGTGTGAGAGATTTGCAGAATGGCCAACTGGGTGTCAAGTCCACTTTAACATCCTGTTGACTGTAACAAAAAAAAAAAAAAATTAAAAAATTACATAGCAAAATTGTCACCACACCCAATTCCATAGCAAATTGTTAAACCTATAATAAAAGATTAAAAATTCATTAGTAATGTAATATGTTTCTGGAGAAATGGAGGCAAATCATGGTCAAACATTTCATGGTCTCTTTTGATCTCAGAAAACAAACCTTTTATCACCATGATGAAAAAGGCAAGGAGCCTTAAATAGCTCTGATCTCTCAGATTTTGATGGAAGCGCCTATATGCCCCTGAACTTGTGATTCAGCCTGGATATGTAAGCAAGATGCAGTTGCACAAAACTTAAGAGAATTTAGTATCACAAGGTGCATGAGTGTGTCCTGCCCTCTGTAGCTGCAAAATCTCCTGTCCTGGATGTTACAATGCCATTGTATTTTACAATCACAATTTTATCACCTTGTGTGTTATGCACCTGTGACTTTTTCAGGCTTCTAATTGTACAAAGCTCATTCTGGTGAAAGGATCATGAGCATTTTCAAGCAGTTTATAATGAGGATGTCATTGCTTTTCATAGTGTTAACAAGATTACCATCATGTGTTCATGAATACTTAAGCACATTCAATAAAAAGGATGGGATGTGAAGAGGATGAGCTATTGCAGCTCTGAGATTATTAATCAAGGTTGTAAATTATCCATATCCTTTAAATTCGTGTGGTACTGCAACATCAAAGCACTGTTTCTCCAACTAGCTGCAGTTAGAAAGGAGCTTTTATTTATTTATTTATTTGTTTGTTTAGGAGTAACATCACCATATTCTGCAAGCCTATAGGACAGAAAATTAGCTGACTCCCGAAGTACATGTGTTCACAACCTGTTTCTGCATTTGCTTACTTTTGTCAGGTGATTACTCAGTGATCAGAGCAAGAAGAAATGCTTTATTCACTCTACGTTGAGGAAGGGCATTACACTTTACAATGCTGGCCATCAAATGTACAGCTCTGTTTTGCAGGCAGCTCCATTTATTTACTTACTGATTTTTTTTTTTTTTTTAATTGAATCTCTTTCTGCTACCTACTTCATTCCTGTTAGTTCTCTGGAGTCTCCACATTCACACTCCCTGCCTCACCTGTGAACTGCTGCACTGCTCTGGGGAAACAGCAACCTGCTCTCAAAGTCACTAATGGGTACTTGGATACATCAACAAGCATGAAAGAAGATCAGGCACTGAAGTCAAGAATCATTGGCCAGTTTCTGTCAATACTATTTAAGACTTAGTAGAAAATTCCTCTCGGAGTTAGTTCTTTTGGCACAGCGCAAAGGAGTGCCTAGCAGCTTAGTGTGTATGATTAGGTGGATGCTCAGGCTCAGACCTCTTTATCTCAGAGTGGACAAAACCTTTGAGTAAGAGTGATGCTTATGTCTGCCTGCTTGGATCTCTATCGTGGAAGCAAATTGTCTAAGGAACTCTTTTTAGGACTAGAGTGTCTTCTTGGTGGCTTTTTATGATGGAGTTACAGCATCAGTGGATAAGGGAAGAGCAACTGATGTCGTCTGACTGGACTCGTATAAAGCGTTTGACACTGTCCTGCATGACATCCTCATGACCTAATTGGAAAAGCATGGACTTAATGGGTGCACTCAGAATGTTGTAGTCAATAGCTCAATGTGCAAAAGGAGACCAGTTGACAAGTGGCGTCCCTCAGGGATCAGTACTAGGACCAGCGCTGTTGAACAACTTTGGCAGCAACATAGACAGTGTCATTAAGTCCACCCTCAGCCAGTTTGCAGATGACTCCAAGCTGTGTGGTGCAGTTGACAACACTGGAGGGAAGGGATGCCATTCACAGGGACTTGAACAGGCCTGAGAGGTGGGCTCAAGCCAACCTCATGAAGTTGAACAAGGCCAAGTGCAAGGTCCATCACCTGGGTCAGGGCAAATACAAATATAGGCTGAGAGAGGAGTGGCTTGAGACAAACCTTTAGGAGAAGGTCTCAGGGGCTGATTAAAAACTCCACATGAAAGAAATCCAACTGTATTCTGGGATGCATCAAAAGAACTATGACCATCAGGATGAGGGATGTCATTCTCCCCCTCTCTTGTGAGACTCTATCTGGAGTACTGCATCCAGTTCTGGTGCCCCCAGCATAAGCGGGACATAGAACTGTTGTAGCAGGTCCCGAGTAGGGCCACAAAGATGATCAGAAAGCTGAAGCACCTGCCCTATGGGAACAGGTTATGAAAGTTGGGACTGTTCAGCCTGGAGAAGATAAGGTTCCCATAAGACCATATAGTAGCCTTCCAGTACCAGAAGGTGCCTTACAAGAGGTCTGTGAAGTGATTTCTTACAAGGGTTTGTTGTATCAGGACAAGAAGGAATGGATTCAAAGTTGAGTGGGCTATATTTAAACTAGATATTAGAAATAAATTATTTATAGTGAGGGTGGTGAGGTACTGGAAGAGTTTGTCAAAAGAGGTCATGGATGCTCTGTCTGCAGGTGTGCTAGGCCAGGGTGGATAAAGCCTTGAGCAACCAGATCTAGTGGAACGTTCCACAGCACAGAGGTTGGAACTAGATAATCCTTAAGGGCCATTCCAACCCAACCCATTCTATGACCCTGTGATTCTAGTGAACTGTTCAGCTTTGAGGACTACTAAATTACCAAAATCCTCACTTGTTCCTTACATTTTCTGTTCATAAAAATAATTTCAAAATATCTTTTTCACTCTTAAAAATAAAATACATTGCTGTGTGATGAATTATTACTGCTGTGATACTGTGACAAATTCCAGAGGCCAAATTGTTAACTGGGATTGTTATCTGGGATCTTGCTAGCACTGAAATACCTGCTTAAGCATTTTGAATACAGAGCAGGAGTCCTGAGGTTTGGGCTCTGCTGAAAAATCCAACATTTTGAAAAATCCAATATTTTATTATGGCACATGTGAAGAGGTAGAAATGAAGACTGTCTATCTACTGCACATCTCTAGCCTCCATGTTAAGAGTTCCACTCTCTTATATTTTACTCCATTTAGATCTATATAATGCTTCTTAGCTATATGGTGAGTTATGGTGGGCAATAGAAAGGCTATTGGTCCTGGCCCTTCTCAGCCTGCTGTGTCACTTGGTGGTTAGGACAGTCTTATAAGAATGTAGAAGTGACTCAGGATCTCTTTTGGTAGAATGGTGAATTAAAACTAGACTAAAATGACCAAATTATTGAATACAAGTTTGCCACATAATTGGTGATTGATATTTGTCTGGTGCTGGCAGAGGGTGTTGGGCATGCTCTCATTAAATATGCTTAATTTGCTTTTGAGCAGGGTATTGGGATCAACATTGCCCTGAGGTACTGTGCTGAATTCAAACCTATGCAAGACTCAATATAAGCTTATTTGTAACCATCTGAGAGATGAGTCTTTTATATGGCACTTTGCTTGATGTAGAGTAATACAATCTCAGTTAGGATGTGGTCAATGTCATGTGGCAACAAGAGGAAGATGTGTCTCCTGAGCTTTTGAATTTGATTCCTAAACTGATATCTCCAATGTATCAAATGACACTAGCAATAATGAAGACATTGGGTTCTATCGAGCTCCCATTTAGACTAGTTACGACTAAGTTGTGGTGGCCTAAAAAAACCCCAAGTTGTCACACCTGGTAGTACAGGAGCTAGATTCTCCTTGTTTGCCTTTCAAGAGCAGAATGAAACAATAGAGGAGGCAATCTTTGTAATTAATGTCATTGAGTTATGAAGTGTAAACCTTTGACAAATTAAAACAGACTCTGTTACAAACAGGCTTTGTACATAATTTCTCCTAAAGCTGACATGAAAATACACTTTTAATCAGAAAGCTAGAGAACAAAATTCTTTCATGTTATTATTGCATGATGGTTTTTTAATCTTTTTTTATCCTTTTTTTTTTTTTTTTTTTTTTTTTGTTACAGTGCTGAGCCTCTGGTATCATAATTGAACAGAACAGATATTTTTCATTAAACACCATGCATCTTTTCTGTGTCCGTCTTCAGATCCCTTTGAAATTCCCAGAAGTGGCAATCTGATTTGCTTCATATTCAAAGCTCCCTTCTTGAGAGGACAGTAGAAATATGTACGATTGCTTTAAACCTTAGTTGAGGTAAATGCAATGTTCAATAACTTCATCAAATAAAGCTTGGAATTTATGGTGCAAATGCCAGGCTTCATGGTTCAGTGAACTTTTTCAGATAGTACACAGCCTGCCTATATCAAATTTGTAGAAAGGGATTGATTTTATTGTTGTTGTTGGAATGAGACCATTTCAACCTTGTTTCATGCTTTCCTGAAATAATAATGCTACATTAAAAGATAAATGATAAACAGTTTACTGTTTTAAAGGATTATCCAGAATGTTAACAACAAATATAACAGATTTTCTGCTGTAATCTTAAATGGCAAGCCTCAACTTGGTTATTAAAGTTCTGTTTTCCACAGTCATGTAGGATTATAGTGCAAATATTTTTGTCTGCTAGACAGAAGCATTATGCTTTCAACTATAACCATAGACTGTTGTGATTATCTTTTCTCCATCTATTTCCTTAGTTTTGTGGTGGTATTGATAAGATAGCAACGAGAGATTGCAAAATGCTTCCTGTGCATAGCTCATGTTACCAACTGTGGTAAGTGTGAAAAAATGCAATGAAAGCAGATACATTTAGAACATTATCCATTTCCAGACTGTCAGTGACAGGACAAGTGGTAGCTGTTTAATTAATTATTTTGAAACCTGACTGGTGCAATGAACTCTCCTTGGATTTTTCTACCCGTGTTTTGTAAGGCCACTTGTATGCAGCTATTTTTTCCCATATTTGTTTGCTTTTATCTGTAGTCAGACGATGAAAGAACTGCTTTTAGCATGCACAGGCAACAGCACATATAAAAGCATCTAAAATGCAAACATATCTAAAATTTGGGCTAGGAAGTGTAGAGTAGCAGCTCCTTAACTGGTGCCAGCAAACAAAAGTCCAATAAAGCCACTGGCGTAGTGCTAATGTGCCCAAGCTAAGCCTGTATCTCTTCTTAGTTCCCTATCAAAGCAACACATGATCAAAGTTTTCTTTTTTCCTTCTCCCAAATAATTTGTGATCTGACATTCGTTTCTAATTGATTTGTCCTAATTTCCCTTTTGTCAATTCTTTTTTGTGGCACCAGCAATTTTAAATGACATGCATCTTGTGATTTCACAAGCAAAATTTATGCCAATAATAATTAGATCTCACTGAGGCCTAGGACCTAAAGAGGAATAGGTTCACCCAGAAAACATAACAGCATCTGAAATTCTAAGTATTGTCTGAACACCAGCAATACATTACCAGGTAGTCCTTGGTGTGCAGCTGCCCAAGCAGTATAGAGAAAATCAGTCCCTTCCAGCCTAAACCATTCTATGATTCTATGATTTACATTAGCTGAAAAAAGGCCAAAACCAGACAAACAAAATATAACTCTGCAAGCTAAATGTAAAAATGATATGATGGTGATAATTGACTGATTATATGTTTGGATAGAATTTAAAAAAAAAAAATCTGCAATTTGGGAAAATCTATACATAGGAGCTTTTAGAGTCTTTCATTTGGAGGAATAAACTTTGGGGTAAAGCTAGGAGATACAGTGGGGAATGGGTATTTAATTCACAGATAGATATATAGTGAGCATTTTTTCCTCCTCATTCTTAATTTGACTTTAAGGCCTCCAAATACACTACATTGTTAGGGAAACCATTGGAAATCATTGACTGCAGTGATGATCAATTCTTTCATGGATTTTCCTTGCCTTCTTATGGGGCTTTAAATGGAGCTGCCATCTGCAATGGAGTCTTTGGGTCAGTGATTCCTTTCCCTGTTACTCCTCCAGGACCTGGAACAGTGAGGCCCTGGTCCTTAAGAATTTTCATGTTGATGGTACAAGGAACTGCTAAAGCATGGTCAGATGAGAAGAAGGCATTGTTCAACAACCATTGGAATAATCCAGGATGCTGAACTCATGATTCAAGATTGTTCACAAGGTCTTGTAATGACAGGACGAGGGGGAATGGGTTCAAATTGGTGGAGGGGGAGATTTGAATGGGATGTTAGGAAGAAATTCTTCACAGTGAGGGTGGCGAGGCACTGGAACAGGTTGCCCAGGGAGGTTGTGGCTGCTCCCTCCCTGGATGTGTTCAAGGCCAGGCTGGATGAGGTCTTGAGCGACCTGATCTAGTGGTAGGTGTCCCTGCCTATGGCGGGGGGTTGGAACTGGATGATCTTTAAGGTCTCTTCCAACCTAGACCATTCTATGATTCTATGATATGTTCTTTAACCTATGTTATATGAGAAATGAATGTCCTTAAACTACTTCAAAAAGCCTACTAGCATGGAATTGGTAAAGCAGGGTCAGTTGAGAAGGAGGAATTGTTCAAAAACCATTGGAATAATCCAGGTTGATGAACTCATGCTTCAAAACTGGGATATGTTCTTTAACCTATGTTATATGAGAACATGAACATAAAACCTATGTTATATGAGAAATTACTTCAAAAAGCCTTCTAGCATATACTTAATGTAGTGAAAATCTGATTTGTTAGTTAAGGTGTTCATTCATTCTTGTAACCTTCATAAGCTAGTCCTGACAAGTAATTGCTGCTGACCTGCTCAAAAAGTAACCTGAATGTGAAGCTAAGTCAGTAGTAGATATGAGATGTCAAGAAACAGGTAGATAGAGAGTTAGAAAAAGCACTTCATTAAAAACATGGTTTTCAGGCAAGGTTAGAAGGAAATACAGATTCAATGTGCCTCTGGGTTTGCTGAGAGCAAGGCCTCTGTGCTGAAATCTCTTGGGTATGGTTGTCTTTAACTATAAAATAAAATGTATGACTAAGGCCTTATGTGGATAGTTTTATTGACTGAACATGAAGGATATGGAAAAAAAAAAGAGGTTGGGAAAGCTCAGGAAAAAAACAATAGGGCAAAAAAAGACTGGTAAATACTGATTAAAACAGTAGGAAACTGAACTTTGACCCATGGTGGAAGGTTGACAAGGTTAAGCTGGCACTGCACATTAGAGTGTTTACCATATTGTTCTCTGCATCAACATTTTTATTTCATATTCATTTGATAAATAATGCAGTGAGAACAGGGAAAGGTACATATGAACCTTCTCTGACATTGCTTGTAACAGTAGAAAGGAAGAGACTCAGAGTGCTGGTAATGTCAGCTGACATACATACTAACAATTACACAGAAAAGACCCTCACACAGCAAAATGCAAAATTATCCTCTTACAAGTTACCCTGATGCTGTCCTGGCAAGACTTAAATAAACTTGCATCCCATTTGCACATGCTGCAAAGTGAGAACTGAATCTCTATTTACTTTGTGTGGCATAAGAATCAGGCATTTTCAAACCTAACACAAATGAAGGATGACCTTCACACTATACACACACACATATGCACATATTTATATATTAAAAAAAAAAAAAAAGGAACAAATAAATAAATGTATATACACACATATATTACAAATAGCAGCCAAATATCTCCAGCTCATCCTAGTGCCTTACTGGAGACTTGCAATCTCAGCTACCTGAACAAACTGGGAGCACCTTCCCTGACCCCAGGTTATGCTTCTCTTTCCCAGGGCCTTCACTCCTTTTCAGGTGCATTTTGCAGCTTGTTTTCAGAGTGAAATCAGCCTGTGTTATGAGAGACCAAAGAACTGCAGGCACAATCGATGGAACAATGAAGCCATCCTTAAAGTATGAAAAAATCTCCATCCTTAGAAATTAGGGAATAAAGTTAAGGTTGTGTCCAGTGTAATCAAAAGCAGATTTACCGTGTTGTTTTCATAACATATGTTGATAAAATGAGTTAGAAATAGTTAATGACAATTCTTCTTTTGTGAAGCAATGGGGCTTTTATTATGACTGGCAATCTGATTCAATGAGCAATCACGTATAGCATGTGTAATTTTATTATTTATTACTTTGTTCATTATTCACTTTAAAAGTTGGCTTTAGATCACTATCATTTCAAATTATTTGCTTCAGTGCTGCAATTAGACATTCGATAGTCCTAAATAACATTTTCTTCTAGCACATGGCAATACTTGAAGAATAATTCCCATTCTCCCCATTGAAGCAAAGCTGTGGAGAATTGTGCATTCAATTTTCTCCTACTCCAGATTGGCTGTTTGAGTTACTGCAGCTCCTGACTTACGCAGTTTCAGCTGCTTACGTACCTGCAATAAAACTGTTAGAACTAAGGAGGCTCTGAGAGCTCTTCTGATTAACAAGCTCAATGACTTGTAGAGTGCACTACTGCTGTGGTGAGAACTATATGGGAAAAAGCAAGCTTAGTAGCCTTGGTGCCACAGCAATATGAAGGAGATTATTTAAAAAAAAAAGTTAATTGTGTTGATTTATGCTTGAATGGGGTGTAGGACAGGAAGTTGTATATTTTTCTGTGAATTGGCTCTGTAGGGTAGCTCTGCTATAGAACAGTGTTCTGCTGGACAACTGTCTCAGTTTTGGCTCAAAGAAAATGATTTTTTCTTTCTAGTAACCAACATCGTGCTAGATTTAGGATCTGAATAAGGTTGATAACAAATGGATGGTTTAGTTCTGGTTTTCAGCTTCTCATACTACCTTGCCAATGGTGGTCGAGAGTGTGTAAGAGGCTAGGAGGGAACATAGTAGGGACAGATGACCCAAATGAGCAAAAGGGGTACTCTGTACCATCGTGTCCAGTCTATAAACTGGAGGCAGTTAACTGAAAGTGCCACAGCTCAGGAAGTGACTGGGTATCAGTCAGTAGGTGATGAGGAATTTTATTTGGCATAATTTGTTTTGTACATACTATTATTGGTATTGTTATTATAATTACTATTGTTGTTGTTATTATTATTCCTATTATTATTATAACTTTCCTTCTGGATGATTCGGTAGTGAGGTCAGTTGTGACCTGGTTGAAAGAAAGTAGTCAGAGAGTTGTGATATATGGAACAGAGTCTAGTTGGAGGCCTGTATCTAGTGGAGTCTCTCAGAGGCTGATACTGGAACAAGCACTATCCATCAGTGACCTAGATGAGTGCAGTGTCAGCAAGATTGAAGATAACACAAAACTGACAGCTCTGCTGCCATTCAGTGAGACCTGGACAGGCTGGAGAGTTGAGCAGGGAGAAATTTAATGAAATACAACAAGGGCAAGTGTAGAGTCTTGCTTCTGGGAAAGAACAACCCCAGTCATCTATATAGGTTGGCGGTTGATCTGTTGGAGAGCAGCTCTGGGGAAAAGGACCTGGGAGTCCTGGTGAACAGCATGACCATGAGCCAGTAATGTGCCCTGGTGGCCAGGAAAGCCAGCGTATTCTGGGGTGTATTAGAAGGGTTCGTAGGTTGAGAGTTCTCCTCCTCCTCTACTCTGACCTGGTAAGGCTGCATTTGGAATATGATGTCCAGTTGTGGGTCCCACACCTCAACAAGGACAGGGAACTGCTTGACAGAGTCCAGCACAGTGCCACAAAGGTGATTAAGACAGTGGATTATCTTATGAGGAAAGGCTGAGGGAGCTTGGGCTCTTTAGCTTGGAGAGGAAGAGGTTGAGAGGAGGCCTCATTAATGAATATATAAATATGTGAAGAGCAAGGGTCAGGAGGATGCAGCCAGGCTGTTTTCAGTGATGTCCAATGATAGAACAAGGTGCAAGCTGGAGCACAAGAGGTTCCACGTTAATGTAAGGAAAAGTTTTCACTGTGAGTGTGGCAGAGCACTGAAACAGGCTGTCCAGACAGGTCATGAAGTATCCTTCACCACAGACATTCATAACCTGCCTGAATGCATTCCTATGTGACCTACTCTAGTTGAACTTTCTCTAGCAGGGGGGGTTGAACTTTTGAGGTCACTTCCAACCCCTATCATTCTGTGATTCTGTGATTCCTTTTTTCCCCATTAAACTATCTTTACCTCAACCTATGAGTATTACCTTTTATTTTTTCCTTTCAATTTTATTCCCTATTCCACAGGGCATGGGGGGAGAGGCGGGGGAAGAGTAAGTGGCTGCATCGTGCTTAATAGCCAACTGAAGTTAAGCAATGACACAACTAAAGATTCAAGTGGTTTAAAGGCTTTTACATTGGATATAATGACTGTGAAACAAATAACAGTATTCCGATAATGTTAGCTTGTTGCCTGTCTCCATTTTGCTATAGCCTTTGTCCCAAATTTGAAAAAAAAAAAAAAGAAAAAAAAGTTGTCAGAATCTGTTTTTGTTACAATTTTTTTCCTCAATAATGAAATATCAACATTTTCACGGTTTGTACACAACATGAAATATAATATTTTACTGGAATCCTTTGACCTTTTAAAAAACCCATACTTTTATTGTTTGGAATTTCTGCTACTTCCCTGCAGGTTAGGGAGGAAAAATATTTCTTGTGAAGGAGGTGAATTTGCAATGGCATTGCACAGTGGCTCTGTGGCAGGTATTCAGAGGCAGACCAGATAGTCTATTTGATATAGGAGTGGTGGTAATTTGTAATGATTAGTCCTGCAAAACACAGTGACCCAGACACTTTTTTTTTCCTTTTTATTTTTTTCCTCTTCTCCAAGTATCGTTGTAATAGGGTCTGATGAAAAGAAAGAAAAAAAAAAAAACTTCACAGAAAATGTCCAATTACCCAAGATGAAACTCAGGTGAGACCTCTAGAAATGATACCCAATTCTCTCTTGCACCTGAAGCCATCTTCTTTTTTCCCAGCAAAGCAGTGATACACACCATTTTTCTCTCCAGCACAGAGGCTCCTGGCTGACAAAAATTCATTTCTGTGAAAAATGCCAGGGTTTAAAAATTTTATTTTATTTTTTTGTATCCAAATAAAACCCTGTATTTTTCAAGTATATTGCTGATCTCTTAACCTCTGTGGTGGTAAGAAATAAATAGATAAGAGGCATATATGTGAGGCATATACAGTCCTTTTCCTTGGACTAAGGGAAGGTGCTAATAGAAACTTAATGCTTTTGGTAGGGTCTCACCTGAACAGGATTCCCCTTAGAGGTTAGGAGGTAGTTTTGACAGGCTGATAAGATAAGCAGGAAGGTAAAAACATTACTGCCCAATACTACCCACAGCTGGAGTGCTTCTTGGAGCAGCAGCCCTGTCAGGTTGAAATGCTGCTTTCTCCTTATATCCATGGCTGCTGCTCCAATTTGTAACAAAACCGTTCTTGTGATGGACAGTCCAATATTTTCACTTTCCTTTGCAGCTTCTTGCTTCTGCCTATTTCAGTTCAACTTAATGATACAACATAATTAGTTTTCCCTATCAGATATTACAGACCTTTTATGCACCTGACTGCGTTTTCTCATTGGTTTCTCCTGCACTTTTTCCTTTTTCATTCTTCCTCAGTCCAATTTGTTTTATGTCTTTTTCTAATCTGAAGCACTCCTTTTTTTGTGTGGTCAGTGTCCTCTTTTAAATTTCTCCATAAAAGAAAAGTAATTTATTTTCCTTTCCAGGTTTGTGCGTATCAGACACTCACATTTCATGCTGCATAAAGTCCTGTCACAAGCCCGTGGACAATCTGCCTTTGTGTAGTGGCCTTTGACTGAAGTCCCATAGGCGTTATTAGCTTTCAGGTAGGGTGTGATGCAAATAAGTGCAGAAATTATATAATCACCACGTTCTGGAAATACAAATAATAGGTCTGTTTTTCAACTGCCTGTAAGTTACAGGAGAGAAGAAAACACTATAGCAACTTTACACATCCCAGCTCCAGATGTCACACATCTTTCAGACCTTTAATGATAGCGGTGGCAACCTGCACACAACCTACTGAGGATGAATTTCTTCTTAACTATGGTATGTGATTTAATCTGCCATCACACAATTTTTTGAATAACAATTTTCCTGCCTAGTTATTTTCGTGTTTGACATTCACTTAAACCTTTCTCATGTTGCAAAGAAAATAGCTTTGATTTAGGAAGTTAAGGGTAATTTAACATTTGCATCTTTATTGGGCATTTCAGTCGTATGACACATCTTGCTTATCCAGCTGATCCTTCCTTCCCATCCATCAGATCACAGTAAAGCTACTGGTATGAGTGAGAGTTTCACTTATTATTCTAGTTATGGAAAGATAGAAGATTTTCAGGATAACGTGCTGTCTTACAAAAAAAATTTCATTTGATGAGAGTATTAGATATAAGAAAGTGACTGATCTTAGAGACTTCATAACAAAAACTTCCTTGGTTGCATCAGATCTTATATTAAATTTGATACTATATAATTACAGTGAGAAGACAAGATTTTTTGCATAGATACTTTTTTTTCTAGAAATGAATGTGTGAGTGTGAACTTCAGTTCTAGACTTGCTTCTCTTTCTCCAAGGTAAAATCCAGTACAGTGGTTTAGATTCACCCAGAGATATTTATATAACTAATAATTTCTTTAGCAAAATATTCAAGATGGAGCTTGACTCTTGTACAAAGGCAGAGCTACACTAACCCAGTCCACAGAACAAGGGCACACTTTACAGTAGATGCTAAAATTTCGTCATACTTTTTTTTTTTTTTTTTTTTTTTTAATTAACCATTATGAACCTTCTCATGTAAAAAAATGCATCGTTGAATGTTGATCATGTAACGAACATTCTGGATTTTCTTTCTGGGATTAATTGTCAGATTAGATTACATGGAGGTCTGAAATGAGAATAATTCTTTCCCCTTCTCCTGCAGGGAAAGTTGGAGAAAGCAGATTTCTCTGGCTAACTTCTGCTACATCAGAACCCAGGATTCACATGAAAAATATTCCTCTAAGCTCTGCTATTACTGCTTGTTCTCTTTCTAACGTTTGTGGAATGTTGTAAAAGGAAGGAATGCAATAGATGTAGTCAATAAAAAAGTAATAAAATCTGCCATGAGAAATTGCATAGCAAGCCTCAGCTTCCAGAACTTGGGTTTTGATGCTGCTGCATGGAGGAGGGCTAAGAGGCTCCATTGTTCGAGTAGCTCATCTGTACAAACCTGTATATAATTGAAAAGGGAACAGGATAAACACTTTATTTTGCAACTTCACTGAAGTATTTTGCAGGTAGGTAATTAATCTAACTTCTACGAGAAGAAAAAAAAAGGAGAGGAGAAAAAATAATGTTCTGTACACAATTATGTGAATTTTGAACTCTAATTGTCAATTGGAATGAATTCATAGGCAAATTTTATCCTTGAATCTGTCATGGTGTTTCTGCAGACATAAGGATTTTTTTATGAGATCAGATTTCTTGAACCATACCTTGGCATGAATGACTCTTTGGTTTACTGAATATTTCACACATTTATTTTCTATAATCTGCCAGATACTCATTTGCAGGTCTCTATATAGTTAAACCCCCTATTATCCTTAAAAGATATTTTCCCAGTGCCACAACTGACTGCATTTTCAAGATTTTACCCACAATGTGTTTGTTAGAGTTGTTTAATTGTTAGAATTGCTGCAAGGCTTGAAACTCAGATGTAGTTAAATGTTTCCCTCTCCCTTTTATTTTTCATTTTTAAACCTTATTTTCTAAGAAACACTTGGGCAATGCAGGTCTGATCACATGTGAGGGACGGCTCAGGCTGGAGGGATGCGATAATAGAGAACAACATCAACAGAAAATTCCCCTCCAGAACTTACTCTGCCAGTTCAATTTCTATTCTGTCCAAAGGAGCTATAAAACTGGAGAAAGGTGAATAATAGATTTGAGAGTCATCAGAAATATAAATTATAGCTAGACATTTCCTATCAACATCCCATGCAGTTAATGATAAACAGTCAATGAGATGTATGCACTTCTAGCATTTTTATAATGAATCTATTTCTTCTATGACAGCTTACTGTCAAACATTTTGCTTTGGAATTTATAACTTTTGATACCATTTTAATAGATGGACTAGATATGCTAAGATCTATTCTTTTCCTTTTTAGGACCATGACACTTTCACCTAATGAACCTAATGAATGTACCTAATGAAGTCCAAATGGCTCTGCAAACACAGGCACTTACACAAACCATGAGGATTTTCTTTGTTCCTTCTTTGTCTGCATCTCCCTTTCTCTCTCTCTTTTCTTTCTTTCTTTCTTTCTCTCTTTCTCTCTTTCTTTCTCTCTTTCTTTCTTTCTCTCTTTCTCTTTCTCTTTCTTTCTTTTTCTTTCTCTCTCTTTCTTTTTCTTTTTCTTTTTCTTTCTCTCTCTTTCTTTTTCGTTCTTTCTTTCTTTCTTTCTTTCTTTCTTTCTTTCTTTTTTTCTTTCTGTCTTTCTTTCTTTCTTTATGTCTTTCTTTCTTTCTCTCTCTCTTTCTTTCATTTCCTGCCTTTTAAATGTCTGCTAATAAAAAGAGAAAAATGTTTTTAGTAACTACCTATTCACTTCTCTATTTATGAATTTATTTCTTATTAATCTCCCTACTAGTTCTTCATTTACAGTATTATATGCTAGGTAACTTTGAAAGCACTGAAATCATGACTGCTCTGCAAGCCTGGTTCCACATTGCATCATTCCAACATTGTTTGCCCAGGAATCAGTGATCAGAACAGATTCAAGAGGCAGAAAAATGCAATCTAGTAAAGCAGATTTCACCTTTGAAATTATGCTCAAATATCAACCTTTTCACTCATTGTTGTTTTGATTCTGATTGTTTGTAAAGGAAATATTTACATTAAAACTTTCCTGCCCTTTGCACCCAGCTTAGCCCTAAGGAGACCATGATTTTAGATGACAAGAAATGTACCAGCTTTCATCAAGTTGAATACAATTTTATTTCTGCTACAAAGGTCTGGTTTTCCCCACGCTACTTTTATGCCAGTTTAACTTTACTGATTTTATTAGCTGCCAAGGTAGGTAAGCTGTTCATGAAACACTTTTCTTTCCCCATGCTGCCTGCCAGGCAGTCACAGTCTCCTTGCCCTCAGACTTCTCCACAGTGATGGCTTTCAAAGGTGGGTCAGGCTTTTTTCCTAGCTTTATTGCTAGCCTGTTTCTTCCTTGTGAGCTTTTCTTCCTTTTGTTACCATGGGAGGGATGAGGTCTCTCTTGTAGCAAAAAAAAAGCTTTATAAAGAATAGATGACATATTCAAGTCATGTCTGGAGGTGAGTTGCTTATTGCAAGATAAATAGCATTAAAGATCAAAATGTATGAAAATGGCAGGCTAGGCCTTTTGTTTATCTTTGTACCTTACAATCTGAATATTTTTACAGATATAGGGAGGGTATTTTTACATACTGTCTTCTAACAGAAGTCTACTCGGTTGACAATAAGCCTGATGTTTTTTACATAAATCCATGCTGCAGCTGAAATAAACCCAACTTCTGCCTTCTAATAGAAGAGCTAACACGGTAACACCTTACAATGTGTGCAGAATTCACATATGTTTATTACCTGCTGTTTAGGAACTGCTACCTAATTGGGCAGTCAGACTAGCAGTTTTAAAGGAACTGGTAGCTAATATAGCTAATTTCTAGGCCCTCAGATACGTATGAAGGTTGCATGCAAATGAGACAGTAATATGTGTGGCTATCCTGCTGACAAAATCAGGGTAGGAACATGAAAACAGAGCTCCACTGAAATGTGTACAGAGCAGTATAATGTACAGGCTAAATGGCACATGTGGTAATGTGGTAGCTTAGAGGCAGGAGAGAGAGATGAGAAGGAGGATTTATAATGAGTACTATAGATTCTATACTATGATTTTTCAAATGTTATAGAGCACCTGGACCAGGGATTTGAACAACTAACAAGGGCTGTGAACAAATTAGGATGGAAGTTCCACTGGGATAGGTGAGTTGTGATAACAGTCTAATTTTCTAGGAGGTAAAGCAAGAGCTTGCAATCTCAGAGACTAATATAAGCAAGATGGTTGTGAATGGATATATTGAAGAGGAAGCTGATAAGGAAACCACAAGTATGGATAAGACAGAACATAAAAGACAGAGAAGATAAAACTAAGAAGACTGTGGTAGCTGTTCTGGAGAGTGAATGGAAGGGTGTTTTACCTAACCCCACATCTCAGGGAGAGAATAGAACTCAATATAGTCATGCATTGCTTTTTCCCCTCATAACTCACTCACAGGGACAACTACAGCCTCAATTCTGTAATTTTGTCTTTTGCTATATTATCTTGAAGCAAATTACTTTAAAGTCATCTTTCTGATACGTATCTGAACAGTTCATAACAAATCATCCCTTCCAGGAGATCACTCATTATTAGACATATTGATGGCATGTTTGAATCTCTAAAGTGGTAATTTATGCTATTAGCTGAGTTGTCTTGATGACCTTCACTACACCAGTGTTTTACTCATTCTTTCGTATTCATGTGCTTCATACATACCAGAGAATAATTCATATCCTTGGTAACCTTTGCAAAAGATTTCCCTAGAGGATTTTCTTCATCAATAGCAGAGAAAACTAACCCATTGTCATCATCCTCTAAAAAGTAATTAGCCATGAATAATTGCTCCTTCCTGACATCTTTCTAACTTTCCACTGAATTGATTTTTTTTTTTTTTTTAAGTAGATCTATTAATTGTGGAAGCATTAGGCTGCCTTCACACTTTCATTCTCCCATTCCTTATTCCATGCCTTTGTTACAAGTGCTCTGGATTACATTTTGCTTGTCTTGTTTAATGTTGCTTGCACAGTTTCCTAGCTTGACAGTACTTTGAATTCCAGGCTGGTAGAATAGATTTTTCTATGCAGTGTTATTAGATTCGATTTTGGAATACTTCTACTTGGTGAGTTATTTTTGTAGAAGTCTTATACCACTTCCATAGGACATTTTTCCTCATATTTGCCCAGTAGAATTCTCAGTTTGTCTCTGCCAAGTAAGATCCAGGGAAGAAATATTCATCAGAGCTCTGGGCTCTCTCTGAGCCTCATTTCATGTATCTGGCAAACTTTGTGCTTCATTGGGAATAAGCTAAGCTACTTTCCAGAGCTTGGGGACATTTCTTACCCATGATACACTTAGGTCTCATCCTCAAGCCCTTAAGAAAAGTTGTCTCAGATATATAAGAGACAAAAAGAAACATACATTCACATACATTCTCAAGGCATTGTCCTGAAGGGACAACCTCTTTTTGCTAGCTATGACTAAGTTTCTCCACTTTCCATGGAGGTCTTTTTATAAAGATTGGTATTCTGGAAATATTTCTTCAAATGGACTATGAAGGAGAAATGTGTTTTCCTTCAACATAAGGGAAGCCTTCAACCATACAGTTACACAGGGAGAAAAACTCTGTTTTAAACTGCTCCAGCTCCATTGACTTTAATAGAGCTATGCTTTTTTTAATAACAAGCAGTGGCACAGGCAATGTAGTGTTTTGTGTTCCACATATCTGCTGCTGTACTTTTGCATATCAGTAGAAAACCACCCTATTTTTCCCTACCAGCTTATCTGAAACCTTTCTCATACTGCACTCCGAGACCACAAGTATAATGCAGCATGGTCAATGTATTCTTCAGACATCTTGACATCCATTTTAATAATTAAAATAAACTTTTGTTTTCTAAAGAAATATGCCCTTGGACATTTAGTGTTCAGTTTATGGGCCATTTTCTCTTCAGTATATCTAGTCCGTCACCCAATGTATTTTAAAAGCTATTTCTTTACTTTTCTGATTGTCTGCTATTTAACTTCTCTGATTTGTGCATTCTGCACAATTATCTGACTAAATCTGTTGTTGTTGTTGTTGCTGGTTTGCCTATCATTCTACATAATTATTGTTGTTTTCCTTACATAATAGATTTTTTTTTCTGAATCTTTGTTCCATCTTACAATTAATTCTCCATATTCATCCCTTTTAAAATGTAAATCTGCAGGATCTTAATCACACAGGAGTTGGAAAATGTGGATTTTAATGACCTCTTCTGCTATTTCCTGGTAACTTCTTGGTTCTGTAAGTGTTCTATGAGTTAGGCCCTTCTTCATTTCTATTAAAGTTCTGCCTTTAGAACTGAACTCTTCTTTACTTAAGTCTTTGATGTGCACCTTTCCAGAAATGTAAACCTTTACATTGCTTTATTACATGAATTCATTCTTCACTCTGTCAGATACGACCATTCAGTAGTCACTGTCTTCAGATTTCTATTTATTTATTTATTTGTTTGTTTTATTTCCTGTCTCTAAATATTACTGAGGACCTTAGCTGCTGACTTTGGTAGATGCTTCATGGACCCTAAAGTTTACTTCAAAAGAATTTAGACATATCTTTCTGTACATATACCACTGGAAATTCCACACCACCACCACCTCCCCTACCCCCTCCCAAAACATAAGAACAGAATCCCACAGAATCCCAGCATGGTGGGGGCTGGAAGGAACTTCCAACTCCTCTATTAATGCAAGGTTATCCATTGCAAGCTTCCTGCGGTCACAGTGTCCAGGCAGGCTTCTAATCTCTTCAGAGAAACACTCCCCACAACCTCTCCAGCCAGCCTGCTCCAGGGCTCCGCCACCCTCACAGCAAAGAATTTTTCCCTCCTATTCAGAAAGGACTTCAGTTATTTATAAACATTGATAAACACTTTGTTCTGCTGATGAGGTGCTGCCAAAGATATTATTCCATAAAATGACAAGTCTATAGCTACTGGCATCCTGTGGAATAAGGCAAAAAAGGTAGCTGTAGCCTAAAATGAAAGAAGTAATATGATCTACCCAGACTGGAAGGCATGAAAGATGACAGGTCCTCCTGTGAGGTTCTTGGCTTTGGCAGTGTTTCTGTGCAGCTCTGAGGCTGGGAGCTGCTGGAGCCCTGAGCTAGGAATCCTATCGCTACCCTTGGGACACCATAAGCTGTCTGGAGTTGTTCTGGGTTGCGTGCCTGACACAAGCATAGATGTAAGCTGGGTGTTTTTTAACTGTACAGAACATTTAGCAGAAGACTGCCCAGTTCCCAGAGAATCAGAGAAATTTGGAGATTGGAAGGGATCTCCAGAGATCATTGAGTCCAACCCCCCTGCCAAGGCACGATCACCTAGGGTAGTTCACTCAGGAACTCATCCAGGTGGGTTTTTTAAATCTCCAGAGGAGACTCCACAACCTCTCTGGGCAGACTGTTCCAGTGCTCTGTCACCCTCACTGTAAAGAAGTTTCTAGTCATGTTGAGGTGAAACCTTCTATGTTCCAATTTGCAGCTGCAGCTGTTGCAGACCAGCACAAAGAGATTGGCCCCATCTACTTGACACCCACCCCTCAGATATTTGTAGAAGACTCACCTCTCAGTCTTCTCCAGACTAAACAGCCTCAGTCTCTCAGTCTCTTTTCATAGAGGAGATGCTCAGGGCCCCCAGTCATCCTCGTGGCTTTCTGTGGGACTATTTCCAGCAGGTTCCTGTCTCTCCTGAACTGGAGAGCCCAAAACTGGACACACTATTCCAGGTGTGGTCTCACCAGGGCAGAGCAGAGGGGGAGAAGAACCTCCCTAGACCTGCTGGCCACACTTTTCCTGAAGCACCCTGATGAGATCTCTTAGCCCAGTGTAGTAGGTTAGAACTGGGCTGAGCTGGGGTTAATTCTCCTCTAATGCTGTGTTTTGTGGTGCTGTAGCTGAGCATTGATAAAGCAGCAGTGTTGTGCCTACTGCTTAGCTGAGCACCCAGGCTGGGAGTTTCGGGTTTTTTTTATTTTTTCCTCAACATCTCCCCACCCCAAGATGCTGAGAGGACACAGCTGAACCAGGTGATCCAGACTGGCCAAAGGGATATTCCATGCCATATGATGTCAGCTCAGATATAAGAACAAGGTAACAGAAGGAAGTTTGGGGAGGATTCGTCCATGGCGTCTGTTATCCAGGAGTAACCATCAAGTGTAGAGAACCCTGCTTCCCAAGACCAAAACATCATCCAGCTGATGGGAAGTAGAGATTAACATCTCTCTCTGCTCCTGCTTCTGCGCAGTCTGTTGCTTATTTTCATTATTAAATTGCTTCTACTGTTGCTTATTTTCATTATTAAATTGCTTCTATCTTATAACTGGCCCTTGTTATATTTCCCCTTCTCCCCTCTCCCCTGTCTGTTTAAGAGAGGGAGTGAGAGAACAGCTCTGGTGGGCATTTGTCCCCCAGCTGCGGCAAAACCACCACATCTAGGAATATGTTCTACTTTTCCTTTTGCATGCTTTGAATATGTGTTCTTTTCCTGTCTTTGAATCTCAGCTTGTGCCTTCACTGTAGAACTACAGTTTATTGGGACAGCAAATATTTCCCAGACCATAACACAACATGGCTCATCCTAATTTTTCCTGTCTTGGTCTTGGAATGCAGTGTTTAGGATGAAATGACGACTGAGTATGGGGAATCTATATTCTTATGTAGAGAAATTCTAGTTATAGTTGCCATCCTAACACGATTTCTTCATATTCATTAGGGGAAATTTATAATGTTTATTTACTATCTATGCCTGAGTAGGACCTGATGAAAATGGACAATATTTAGATCACAGAAAGTATATGTATGTGTACTGTAGGAAATGGAACATGTCTCAAAGATTAAAAAAAAAAAAAAAAAGCTAAATATGCTCTTCACTTAAAAAAAATCATATTCTTATAGAAATATACTGGATTATATTAATAGTGGACTCAAATGCTAGAGTAGCATCTTCATTGATTTATATCCCTTTGGCACAGTTCAATCTGTGAGATGTCAACAAATTTAATGTAAATTTTCTCTGAGATGATTGTTTCATGCCACCGCAGACTTTGAGAGACTCCTTATTGTTACTTTTGATCTTTGTAGATTCTGAAATCCTCCTGTAGACTCAGCTGCATGAACATTTAATTTGTACAGAAAACACTTAGGTTGACTTTACAGTTTTTCCCACCTTCAACATTCTTTGTTCCTCTCCATGAAAAGTTAAATTTCTCTGGGGAAGAGAGATTGAAGCCTCAGTAGAATATGAGATTTGGAGTTAAATCCCCTATTGACTACTGGGTATTAAAAAGATTCATAGGCATCTCACTGGGAATGTTATTTAACCTCAGATGCTTCTATGTGAACTTATATATAATCTGATATTTTTCATTTGGAATCCAAGTGCATCTAACTATTTTTACAGAAATGTAAAATAAACGTGCATATAAATTATAGATTAAGAATGAGGATACCCTGATAAGTAATTCCATACAGTTCAGCTACTTTTTTTTTTTTTTCCTATTATCGTATGGGTTTAAGTTTGAAGTGCTCTAATCCTTTTTAAAACTTTTAGAACTGCTTCTATTATTCCATATTTGTGCCTTCTCATGCTTCCATGTATGAAAGGTTATTTATTGTGGCATGAGCACTTGCTAAAGCTTAATAGGAAAAATTCTTGTAAGCATCACCATGGTATCTGTCACAGTTGCAAGTAATAATTTTGTTTCCAAAATCTGTTGGTTCGTTTCTCTTTTTTTTTTTTTTCCAGAAAAGAAGCCCTGCTGATATGAAAATTGCCTCCGCTCCATTCAAATGGACACCAGGAAAAAAAACTACTCAGGATCAAAGTTTTTAATAAATCAGCCTGGTGATGTTCCTTATCCAAGTGAATTTTCACCTTATTTAGGTGAAATTATTTACATGATTGTCCCGGAGCACCCCAAATTCTTCTTCTCCCCCCACTCTGCGGGTTTGAACAGGAGAAGAAGAAGGTGTGAAAACTGCTTCCCCCCACCCCAACCCTGCCCTGCGGGCTTGAAAGTGAGACAGCAAAGGTGCCTTTTCAAACGTGTCCTAGCTCATGTGGTAGCCTGCACAGGGAATTAGGCTGGCAGTTGGCTGGGTTTTTCATACCCAGTATAAATTGGCAAATAGACACTTTATCCAAAAGAGCATAAATAAAGGAAGGGAAAAGGCGGGAGTGTTCCCAGCTGAAAGATTCCCGCCTGAGAAATTCCTGCCTAAGAAGCTCCCATTTTGGACCGTCCCAGTTTTTGGATGGTTCCTTACCTTTTACACAGCTCTCGGTTTGCACTGTCCCTGCCTTTGGACAGTCCCCTGCTTCTGCACCATTCTATGCAGTTTTGCAGGGTTGGCAAGTCTTGGGTCTATTTGAGAGAGCTGCTGGTGGCATCCGGACCCGGCTGCTCTGGGACCTTAACAGCCAATTTCCTGGCTGTTATTTTTGGCTGGGGAGATCTCAGCAGCTTGGCTCTCCCCCTGCTGCTGCTGATTTGTGGCTTCCACAAATCTGTCTTGTGGAAACCATATTTTTGAGATATCACTAAGTTTGGTGATCTTTGCCACCCACCTTGGACTTTGCTGTTTGGATTTCCACTTGGATGTTCTTGTAGCCGAATCAGCTGAGCCAGTTGAGAATCCAGCAAGGAATCTTTGTTGATGATTACCTATCTCATTGTTGTGAGCAAAGCTGCTGTTCCCCTTAATTCTCTGCTCAGTCAATTGATAGTGGGGTAAAGCTGTGTTTACAGCTTAGCCTTTTCCATTTTCTGACTTCCTAAATCCTAAATTTGTCTATAGCATCCTTGTGAAGATTCTTTCCAATCGAATCGAGCCTGTAAATAAAACCAAACTCATTCTGTAAATAGTTTTGGGCATGGGGATTTCAGGGAAATAAAATAAGTCTATTTTTATAATCCCTAGCTCAGCCACATTAATTCCCTGCCTTCACAACAATCATCTGTTAATTTGGTCCCAGATTATCCTGTGAGGTATTTTGAAGTTAATAATGTGAGTCTCAACATACCTAGAAACAGAGCTGACTCTTCAATGTCACTTCCGGGTCACAGTGTTGTCAGCTCCTGTTTTTAATGGAGTCTCATGATATTTGTTGTTTCTTTTTTTCTTGAAGTCACAGTTTCTGTGGGCATATCTCATATTTCAATTTTTAAAGCACTGGTTTATAGTTCTTGTGGTACTTCAAATTTTTGATAACTTGACCTGAGTTAAACCTAAGGTCTCGTAAACTCAGAGTTAAGTAAAAGAAACAAACATTCATGAGGTTGATAAAAATTTGAAGGTTTTTATGGGGAGTATTATTCCCTGGGAAGTGCAGTAGATATTTTGTGACTTTTGAATGTATGTGGATAGCAGTGCTGAGCCATTAATATGAAAGAACTAGTTGCCTCCCTTGACAGTGAAGTATTCCTCTGGCTGGTTTGTGCTCAAAGCTCAGAGAAACCCCAGTTACATATTCTGAGAAGCAGCTTTTCTTCAGAGAGAGGACTTCACCCATCCAGGCACAGGCAAAAGAAAGACTGAGGTTCAGACCATAGAATCATAGAATGGTTTAGGTTGGAAGAGACCTTAAAGATCATCCAGTTCCAACCCCCCACCATAGGCAAGGACACCTCCCACTAGATCAGGTCGCTCAAGACCTCATCCAATCTGGCCTTGAACACATCCAGGGAGGGAGCAGCCACAACCTCCCTGGGAAACCTGTTCCAGTGCCTCGCCACCCTCACTGTAAAGAACTTCCTCCTACCATCCCATTCAAATCTCTGCTCTGCCAATTTGAACCCATTCCCCCTCGTCCTGTCATTACAAGACTTTGTGAACAGTCCCTCCCCAGCCCTCCTGTAGGCCCCCTTCAGATACTGGTAGGCTACTACAAGATCTCCCCAAAGCCTTCTCTTCTCCAGGCTGAAGAATCACAACTCTCGTAGCTTGCCCTCATAGCAGAGGTGTTCCAGCCCTCTGATCATCTTCGTGGATGATAGACATCTTCAAGGTTGTAACAGTAACTATGGACAACACATGTATGACTTCACCTCTGCCACAACAAGATGGGGTTGATATTATTTTGCCCATTGCTGTTTTGATCATTGACCCATTAATGTTTTAAATATATTCAGTTACTATGAATGTGGTGGGGGGGCTGATAAAGGCTGGTTGAAATTGGTGGATTTCTGTTTTTAATAATCCCAGCTACACAGTGTGATGGTTTGAGTGTTACCTGCCCCACTCACACGGTTGAATTCACCTAGACTACACTCAGCTGGCTGGAAGTTAAGGAATGAAGCTTTGTAGTCATAGCTTAGCACAATATGTAAGCAGATACTTACAATATATAACAAATATTTTCATCTATATACAGTAAAAAGGTAATATGGAAACACAATACCCCTCCCAGAGATCAGAGTCCCCTAGAAGGATTTGCAACCACCCTTCCACTTTCCCCCTTACCTCCCAGTCTTATCCCAGTCTTATCCCAGGGTCTGCCTTACGTGTAAGCTATAAGGGGTGTTAGAAGCAGAATTTATTAGTTAGGTTACACAGATCCAGCTAGAAGCCAAGGAAAGGAAGAGACCAACAGCCAGAGCTCAGACTGAGCAACTCTGTCTTATCTATGTTTATGTCCTTGCTTTGGTACATTTCAGTAAACCTATGAGTGAAGTAGACATCACCATTGTTTTCTTTTCACAGCCTATAATCTAGTTTTTCTTGTTAAAATATTCCAACTAGCCTTAAAGCAGCACACAGAGGAATATATTTATACAATAGGTATATTCTATATATTTATATATACCCATACATGTTTACAAAATATTTCTTTGTAGTTAACTGAATCTGCCATCCCTTTTCCTCCAAGGCATGTCCTGCACAGTGTATTGAGGGTTGATGCATATTCTGTTCATTACCCAAGGTGACCAAAATCTATGTAATCTGGAGTGTGCTCCAGCATTCCAGTGATGAGGACCTAGTGGAGGCTCCTCTGGAGTCAGGCATCCCACCTGCAGTTCTCATAATGTTGCAAGGGTGCATCATGTGCAGCAGCGCCGGAGCTGGGCTAGGGACTCATGGTTAACCTGGCTGCAGTAAATCAGTGAATACAGGAGGTAACATAAGAAAAGAGGATTTGAGAACAACAAAGGCCAATTTGCATGTCTATCTTAGTTGGATTACTGCCAAATGCTGACAGACACTCAATAGACTTCCTTGTTCAGTGTCAGCCCTAATGGCTGTGGTTAGAGCTATAACCTCTGTCTGTCTCTTCCTTACCTGCCTGTGAAATGTCTCCCCTCTTCTGCAGAGTCGTATTTTATCACAGAAATCTTTTGTCGTCTCCCTTTCCTGCATTTGTAAATCCCCTATGTGTTTGTTGAGGGAGATTTTGTCTGAGGTTGTTTCTTGGCTTTCCTTGTGGTTTCCCAATTTCCATGTTGATTTTACACAACAGCTTTTCCCAGTAAACCAGGGATTAACTGGATCAAAATTTGGTATTTGAGAACTAACCCAGAATCACTCCATTTCTGACACAGCCTGTTTCAGTGTTGCAAAAAATGGTGGCTGTTTTTTTCCCAATGGAAGCTATAAAAAGTGGAGTATTCACAAAAAACAAAACAAAACAAAAAAAAAAAAACAAAAAACCACACACAAAAAAAAAGCCACTTTAATAATCAAAGCAATATTTTATGGTAAGCAAAAGAACATTTTACAAAATGAAGGCACGGTTTATAAAAGCTTTGAAAGAGAATTTTTGCACCTCTGCAAAACGCTTGATTTCTTTTCTTATGCTGTGAAATATTTGGACAAGGATTTTACAGCAGCAATTCCCACTCGGTAGTTTTGTGAAGCTACGGTAGTGCAGGAATCAGAAACAGGTATGATGGGGAAAATCCTAGTCTGGCTAGAGTATTGCCATGGACTTAAAATAAGCCAGGGCATTGCCTGAAGTTTCTTCACAGCAGAAGCCTGCTACAGGCAGAGAGGAGAGAATTCTGATGTAGTCTCTTTTCTACTAGTGCTGGAAGTCAGCTCATCTAACTTAAGCTGCCTGGAAGTCCTATATCTAGTCTAAACCAGTTTTCCAGGCTACCCTTATAATTAACGGGAGGAGATAAGCTCCAGAGGGCAGTTCATGCTGCTTTTTTGAGACAACTGCTTTTGCAATGGATCAGTCAGTCTCTTCAGTGTTTTTCTTTCTTCCCTGACTACAGGTGGGTGCCAGACAACTACCTCAGCCCAGATGTTGCCAGTTAGGGACAAGTGAATAGGATACTCGTTATCTGTGTGGTGTCCTGCCTATGGAGTGTGAATACAAACTCCTGGAGCATTCCTGCTTTCTTGCTCCTTTTGATTAAAAAGGGAATCAATGTTTGGAAGTAAATTTGCCCCTTACTGTTTGCAAAATACTGTTCTTAGCTGTATAGCTGTAGCGGCAGGTTTGGCGTGGAGCAAGGCACAAATTAGACTGCAGACATAAACCACAGATGCAGCAAGTTGTAACCAGTAGTGCTTCTTGCAGTGGTCACTACACTCTGGCACTGTGATTATTATGGAAGTTTAACCTATAGATCGAACTGCTGCCCACCACTTGCTGCCAGCAAAGAGAAGACATAAACATAACACCCATATGAAGGTCAATCTATATACAGCTTGGGTGAAATCAGGTATTGGGCAGCAGTGACTTTACTGTGACCAGCCCATCAGATGCAGAGATATGTGGTAATGATGAGTTTGTAAGATGACTGGCTTTATTTTTCTGTAAGGTATGCAGTCCTCACGTGTTACTCTGTAGTGTTACAGCAGCATTTGTGGATGTTTATTGCTCCACATCTTGCTATTTATTGCAAAAGAACTCAAGGAGAAGAGGGTTTGCAGTAGCTGTCTAAATCCTTGTAAATGGCAAGGGGGCAGAGGCAGAGTCTGCAAGTGGCAGAGAAAAAGACACTTCTTGAGTTTGATAAGCTAAAGCAAAGTTAAAAAAACAACCAAACAACCAAGACTCTAAGTAGTGTTTGTCTGTTTTCAAAGATGGTATTCTGAGCTTTATGTTGCTTTAGTCAGTGATGTGTTTTAGCAGAGGAACAACAGGAATTGCATTGAGCTCATCTCAAACACACATAAAATATTTTAGTATCTTTTCTTTTATCTCTCTTTTCAGATACAGCTCAGGAGAAATACGTTCCAAGTGACAGCATCTTTGACAACCTGTACTTTTTGTTCTACCTTTTGTTCTTCCTGTGAAAAGCTGTGTGATGAATATCACTGGAATACATTGATACCATCCCTACTTATGTAAAAAAATACTAATAAAAAGAGAAGAAGTAGTAACCATATACTTCCCGGAGGGTCAGACAGAGACTTTAACTGCAACTTCAAGTGAAGGGCTCTGTATCTCTGAAGCTGCCTGGGGCAGGACGTATCCTTGCCAGTGTGTAGCAAAACCATGAAGTAGAGCTTTGAACAGATTCCTCACTTTAGTGTTAACAAAATTCCTCACAACAATCTAATAAGTCTATGCAGAACCATGGAAGTGCTGTAGACTGAGTTTTCTGCATATGCTTTCTCCCTTTGTGCCAGAAAACATTTCTATGATGCAGAAAGAGAAGCAGATTCTGAAAATGTAGGCAATGTTTCTTAGCCTCAAAATTACAGTTTGTTTTTTTTTTAATTGGAAAAATTACCATTTCATTTTGGGAATTTAAAACTTTATTTCTGACCTAATTGCACCTATCTTGACCTAGGTTCAAAACCAGGAAGCACTTATGAATATATTCAGTCTTACTCATGTGACCAAAGATAAGCCCAAACACAACTAGTTTTTGAAAGGCTTTTCCACAACCCTTATCTCTGGTAGTAGAGGCTCTCAGAAGAATAATGAATTTTCTTCACAGAATCCCAGTGAGATAAAGCAATGTTATTATCCCATTGTACAGCTGGAAGAAATGATGACACAGAAATTAAGTGCTTTTCTTAAGGTCCTATTTTCAGTTTAAAAAGAGGTGACAACTCAAAAAAAAGTCATTGTATTATTTTAAGTTAATTGATCTTGCTGTCCCAAGACTTTTTCTGTGTATCTATACACAAAGTAAGTGGAGCTTTTAAGTGCTAGTCATCATTTATGATGACAGAGCTTTGCTGGAAAATTAATAAAACCCCTTTCATAATGTGAGCCCTTGTGTCTGTATGTATATGTGTGCCTGACTGAGTGCACATTTCGGAGTTTAGAGATACTAAACTAAAGTTTAGTTCCTCTGGGTCTCCCAGCAGGGCAAAAGTTTTCAAGAACATGGAACAAAGTAGAAAACATCAGAGATCACAGACAAGCAGTGAAGAAATGCACATCATATATTTTCAAAGCAAGGTCATTGATCATTAATATTGCTATGGAGAGCTTAGCTACATACTTAGTTTTTCACAGGATCTACTTATTAAACTGCTTGATGCTCCCAATTTTTGCCTGCTTATAGAGCAGCATGACTAACTATGCACTTATGCAGGAGAGCTGGCTGAGATTGTAAAGACCTTTCCTCATCTTGGTGTTGTTTCTTACTTTTGGAAGTAACATGGCAGTCTTTGAGAGTTGTATCCCACTGACATCAAAAGCTCAAAAATTAGCTGTTTGGAGTGGCTGGACCACAGTTCAATTGATTTCTGAGACAGACATCTAGAAGGCAGGATGAGTGACACACCATCCATCTGGCATCTGCTGTGTGAATCCATCTACTATTATGAACCTTGAAGTTATCTCCAGATTATGAAGCAAGACTGTGGAGAAGTATTTGTAGTGGGTTAGCAGTTACCTGCCCCCCCACCTTAATAAACCCCGGCTAAAACTCAGAAAACACTGGAAGTTAATAAATGAAGCTTTATATTTACAGCAATGCAAATATACAAGCAAATATTTACAAGATATTACAGATATTTACAGATATATACAGTGAAAAGGTAACACAGACACCACACCCCTCCCGGAGACCAAAATCCCCAAGAGAGGGTAA
>VWZI01005762.1:38069-63094 GCA_013396835.1 Psilopogon haemacephalus | reverse complement strand
TATTCTATTCTATTCTATTCTATTCTATTCTATTCTATTCTATTCTATTCTATTCTATTCTATTCTATTCTATTCTATTCTATTCTATTCTATTCTCTGTTGTCCACATGGAGAGTGACAGAATCAGTCACAGGTGGAAATGAGAGGCACATGAACCCCATATGGGATGCAGAAGACACAGTGATCTACAGAATGTAATGAAGAAATCCATAGAGGCACTGGAAATTGGGAGGATGGAGGAGGGAAATGAGAAAACAGAAGAAGAATGGGGAATCTTGGTGCAGAAGAGTGAATATGGAAGCATAAAGAAGACATTACTCCCTAGAGAGAAAGAATTACAGATCTTTATTATACAGGAAAGAGGACTACATCAAGTCTTAAAACAAAGAATATGGAAAAAATAACAGAGAAGGTTTCTGGAGAGGTGAAGGATCAAAGACCTCTAGAACCTACAGTAAATCCAGATTGCAGAAGAGATAAAACACCATCTTATGAAGTAACATATCCTTGGATATTCCTACTCAATTTCTGATTGAGTAGGCTAGTTTCCAATACTACCAGCAGGCTGATTGAAGGGAGAACGCCTCCTCAGTTGAATCTCCTCTCTTAGATGGCTATGAACACTGAACAGATCTTCATCTCAATGTCTTCTCAGGGAGGAACCTTTACGATGTCTCTGCAAGACATATTTGGTCTTATCTGTTGGAAGCAGCTCTTACAGACAGGAAGCAACTGTACTTCTCCTTCAGTGTCTGGGAGTGATCACAGTGTAGTACTACAGTTAAGTGGGAGATGTGAGTTAAAACTTAGCAGACAGTGAAGATCTGAAGAAAGCAAAATTTTATTCTGGAGAAAACTATAAAATCAAATGCTATGTTGCCAATACCAAAAAATACTTATTTACTCATTAATCGGAGCCCATGTGAATTAATTGTATAAGTCCTCTCTCCATTTTCAGCACCATTTAATACCTCAGGTTTCCCAGCTATGGGCATTTCATTTCATTGTCATGTTCCAGATACAAAATGTCTGCAGAATACTGGACAGCCTGTGGTAGGTCACTTGTCTGCAAGAACAGTTGAGGTATATTTTTCCCTTTGAACTGAAACCTCACATAAGGAAATTGAGTGAAGGCAGGAGAGTAGATAAAGGCATCATGGACAACTCAGGAAGGCCAAGGAGGATTTTTTTTTCCCAGTGTTTTGAACTTAATTGAAAACACTGCTTCCAGCTATAAGAGAAAAAAACCCCAAAAGACACAAGCCATTAAACTGTAATGGAGATTCATGCTCAGATGTCTTTGAAATATAAGACAAGACGTGTGTAAAAGCAGTAGTCAGAGTATTTTAGGGCTTTGTAGGAGATACTGTCAAAGAGCTTTGAAGAAATAGACCTCTCAGATGCCTTTCAATGTGTACATTATCTGTTCCCATTTTAAAGAAGATGAAAATGAAGCCTAGAAATATCAATAGGACTAGGTAAAATTAATAGGGAAACCCATTTTACCACTCCATTCCCAGGCCTATGCTTCAGCTGCATGTCTGTCTTTATGTTTGCCTGCAGCAAAATAATATGCAAGTTGATATATATGCATTATAATGTTGGAGAATTCCTTTAAAAATATGTTTAATTGTATGTTATTGGGAAAACCCTATTTTGAATGCTTTCACCTACTTCATAGACACAAAGAGGGTGGTATTTACAGGAATGTTCTTAACAGGCAACATTGCGTATCAGAAGAGCTTGTTTTCTCTTTGTTAGAGTTGCTGTAGTCTTCACGACACTCCCTACAACAGTCTGCTTTTGTAGCCCCAAAATTCTAATTTCTCTCTTTCTTGCTGCTGCTGCATATCTCATGGACACTCTGTTTGGCCTAGCTTTTAATAACGCTGGATGGAATGTGGATTAGGACACTCTGGGCCAAAAGAATTTCACGTGCTTACATTTGGACTGATTTTTGGCCTGAACAACACTTTGACCACTTTTCAACAGAAGAAATAATCAGAAGGACATGCAGCAGCTGCGTAAAGGCCAGGGGAAATTAAAATGTTTCCCATAAGGAAACAAATGAACAAAATACATATGCGGCTTGATTAGAATTTGCATTGTAACATCATTAATTACTAAAAAGCCACAGGTGGGAATGACATGATGCATGAAAATATGATTATGAAGGGAGAAAGGATGACTCTGTGTCAATACCAAAGTCCTTACAAAAGGGATATCAAACTGGGGAACGGCTAAGGCTGTCAGAGCAATATCTTAGCAGATGAAACATTTCATAAGAAATAAGTACTAGACAATAGAATGTTTGTAATGCTTAATGGTTTTCAGTCTTTCACAAGTACAATTTAATTCCTTTTCTTCAATAGAAATGTAAACACTTAGTAAGCTACCAGATTTCTGTAGACAATAACAAATCCTGACAGTTTATAATTTTATAGGGAAATGAATGAGAGAGTTGCTTAGGGTAAGACAGGGGGTTCATACTAGAATTGAGATGAGCAAACCCTGCTTTTGATTGACAGCGTGGGGATATTCTGGGCTCTCTTTGATTGTGATTTGTCTTGTGCTACTTTTCTCTCCTTCCAATGATTCTATATAAATGTTTCTGCCTGAGAACTTTAGTCTAAGACCTTGTCTCTGGCATATTCCAGGCTTTAAAAAGTTGATGCAAAATTTATAGAACACTTTCTAGCTTTCATCTTTATTTTTCCTTTTTTCTTTTTCTTTTTTTTTTTTGTTTGTATTAAACTAATAAAATGAAGTAATATGGAAGTACACCATGAATAGACCAAACTCATTATGTTTATAATGATTTAATTGCACAAAATTTTAAACCAGTTTTACTGGTCATGTGGCTCCATAGGCAAGGGTAGTTTAGCTAACAGTTTTAAGTATTGGAGAAACTGCCAATCAGCAACTAATCCATTCTTTTGTGCTAATATTTTCTTGCCACAAATTAAAAATGTAATGAAGCAATAATTGGGAATATTTTTCTAGATTTCTCAACACAAAGTTCTGTCCCCTTGCAAAGAATTCAATAGCTGAATGGATAAATGAATTAAATCTTCCTTCAAATGATGTGAAACAGATATTGATGCCTGTGATGCTAGCAAAACAAATAATATTTGGAAAAAGAAGCTTTGTCATCTTGAGGTTTTGTTGAATATCCTCCTCAAAGAACAGTTCTGACAGACAGAATAATTTTAGATTGGTGACAAAAAGGGCGACAAAAATTCTTAAGATGGGGCCATGGCCTCCATGAGAGAGTGCTGCGAGTCTTACTTTTCCCTTACTTCTACCTCTCATCTTCTTGCAACATAAAAAGTGCAAACTCTGGAATCTGTGGATAAGACAATTTGAGTAGCTGATTCCAGTGAACATGCCATTGTGCTTTCTACTCTTGCTGGATAGCTTATATTAATTTTGTGATGGAAAGCAGCCTAGTTTGTTACAGCTATAGAGATATCTATGCAATTGATTTGGAACACAAATTCTTATATGAGATGAATCGACAGCAGGAGCAGAGAGCAAAATGAGACTCATCAGCAGTAGCATATGAATGTGCAGGAATACAAATCCTTACACCTAAACAACAGCATGAATGAGAGCACAGCCTCTGAAGGCTGAATAAACAGTCAGTATGAGCCTCAGTCTCTCTGCAGTGCACTGAAGTACTTTCCCTTCTTTTCCTTCAAAGAAGAGTATGAGGATTTTTTCACCCTTTTTCATATTTTCTCTAAGAGGCTACCCCACTGTGCTGAAAATAAAACAATAAAAAGTAAAACAAACAAGCTGAAAGAAAACCCAACAACTTTTGTTGTTATGTGACTGCTTTCTATCTCAAGTAAAGCAATAAAAATATTGATTGGTGGAGGAAAGCCTAAAAATCAAAATGATTTGTCTCGGTAGTAGTCCCTAGAAGAATGAGCCCCTCAACTGCTGTAAATTGGTCTACCATGGCCTTAGATTTTTGTGCAATTGTTGCATGTGTCTGAAATGTCACAAGAGCTGTGAAGCATTAGATATTAGATGGTAAAAATAAACAGAAACCAACTTCCTACTCAAGCCCTTCAGTAGTTCTCTATCTTGCTTGTTCTAACCTAAATAAAACCGGAGGACTTCACTTTATTCCTGCTACCACAACTTGGTGGTCAATTTTAACCATAGCAAGACTTTGTTCATTAAGCTCCCCTCTGTTACCAACTGAATTTGGATCAATAAAACCTGCACGACATGAGCCTCACCATGTTATTATCAACAGCAGTCAATTTTCCCTTCCTGCCACGAGAATGTGGCTTAAAAGTCCTCAGATTTCTTTTGAGACTAGAGGATGATCTGGAAGCTATTAGATCTGGATCTAATAGCAGTGACATTTCTGCTACATGCAAACTGTCATCCTCTCTGAAGAAAATGTAGATGCACAGAGATTCATTTTCCTGGGCGCTTTGAGGAACTGTGGAACTGTGCCAGGCTTATGCTTCAGGGACTGGAGTAAGCTGAAGGCAGTTGTAAGGACTGACTGGAATCTTGCCTCAGAAATAACTTCATGGTACTGCAGAAGTGCAGCTACTCATTTCAATTCCTCAGGTAAACTTGTCCTTCCTGGGCTTTCTGTCTTACAATGTTTTTCACTTGCATTGGTTCTCCTCTGCTTTCATATACATCCTCCAGGTTTGGTTTGAGGTTTTGTTTTTTTGTGTGGGGTTTTTTTTTTTTGGTTGGTTTTGGGTTATTTTTTGTGCTTTTCTGTATCATGAGCCCTCTGTTTTTCCACTGTTGCTGCTTAGGCATTCTGGATCCAAACTCAGCAAGCTTTGCCTGTGGTCTAATCATAGTGCAAACTATGTCTTGCTATTAGAATTTGCCCTCTGTCTTCTCATCTGTTTTAGTAATTGACCTCTTTATTTGTTAGTCTAACGTTTTCATTCCTTGCTCTAGTTATTGTCATTATTCTACTTATATAGACTCACTAACATTTAACTCCATAATCATTATATGGAGAGAAAAGCTGCAAGCAATTTGGAACAGTAAGTCCCTATAAAAAGAGAAAATGCTTCAGCACAAATTTCCCTCCTCTCTAAAGAACTGCTTTTGAAAGCTAATCCATTAATACACCAGAATAAACTACTGTTTAGAGAGTCAACACATGGCCCTCTGTCCAGTAAACAGGGATGAAAGAGTGCCCCATAAATGCCTCAAGGACAATGAGGTTTTCTGCATCTTCCACATTCAGAAGAGAGACAGTGGCCAAAATATTTACTGTTGATAGTCATGAAAATCCCCCTTGAAGGATGCACTAGAGAATTTGTTTTCACATGAGCCAAATCTTCAGACATGTTTCCTCTTCATGCTATTCCTGGAGTTTTAGTTAGAGAAGTTAAGTTTTTCTCCTTAAATTTTGCAGTATGGTTTTAAAATAAGCACATTGTATTTCACTTCAGAGGCAGCAGCTTGGCTCATAAATCTAGGCTCAAGTGACCAAGACAGGCCATTTAAGCCACTTTCAGCCTCCGGGCAGAACTGACTATGAGTAAACATTTTTCTCTTTCACAGGTTCCTTCTAAAAATCCTGGTAGTGATATATTTCATCCTGTCCTTAAAATTAGGATGGTTTTCCTCTTGTATCATCTAAATCTCCCTTGAAACAGTATAAATGCATCACCTTTTGTATAGTTGGAGGTCTGTAAGAAGAGGTATTCCTCAAGGGGTCAGTACTGGGTCCAGTCCTGTTCCACATAGTGACCCAGATTAAGCTGATGACACAAAACTGGGAGGGGTGACTGACATACCAAAAGGCTGTGCTACCATCCAGCAGGACCTGGATAGGCTGGAGAAGTGGGCAGAAAGTAACCTTGTGAAATCCACCAAGGGAAAGTGTAAGCATATTGCACCCAGGGAGAAATAATTCCTAAACTGTGCGAGCTAGAAGCTGACCTGCTGGAAAGCAGCTCTGCAGAAAAAGACCTGGGAATCTTGCTGAATGGAATGATGACCATGAGCCAGGAATCACAGGATCACAGGACATCAGGGGTTGGAAGGGACTCAAAATGATTATCAAGTCCAACCCCCCTGCCAGAGCAGGACCACACGATCTAGCTCAGGTCCCAGAGGAATGCATCCAGACAGGCCTTGGTAGTCTTCCAGAAAAGGAGACTCCACAGACTCTCTGGGGAGCCTGTTTCAGTGCTTGGTAACCCTTACAGAAAAGAAGTTCACCCTTGTGTTGAGGTGGAACCTCTTATGCTGCAGCTTACACCCATTGCTCCTTGTCCTATCCCAGAGATAAATGAGAAGAGCCTGTCCTCCTCCTCATGACACCCAGCCTTCAGATCTTTATAAACATCTATTAAATCCCCTCTCAGTCTTCTCTTCTCCAGACTAAGCAGCCCCAGGTCCCTCAGCCTCTCCTCATCAGGCAGTGCTCATGTCCCCTAATAATCCACGTAGCCCTCTACTGGACCTTCTCCAAAACTGAATGCAGTATTCAAGATGAGATCTCAGCAGGGCAGAGTAGAGGGGGAGAAGAACCTCCCTTGATGTGCTGGACACACTCTTCCTAATACACCCCAAGATCCCACTGGTCTTCTTGGCCACAAGGGCACATTTCTGTCCTGAGGAACACGCCGTTGTGGACAAAAATCCTGGGCTGCATCTAGAAGTGTGTGGCAAGGAGGTCAAGGAAAGTTCTGCTTTCCCTCTAGTCTGCCCTGCTAAGGCCTCATCTGCAGCACTGTGTCCAGTTCTGGGCTTCCCAGTTCAAGAACAGGGAACTGCTTGAGAAGATACAGCAAAGGGCTACAAAGATGATTAGTGCATTAGAACATTTCACTTACGAGGATTTTGGGTCTTTTTAGCCTAAAGAGGAGAAGGCTGAGGGAGGGAATCTTATAAACACTTACAAATACTGGATGGGGCTCAAGATTACGGGGCAACCCTTTTTTCAGTAGTGCCCAGTGACAGGACAAGAGGTAACAGGCACAAACTGGAACATAGGAAGTTCTGCTGAAACATGAGAAGGAACTTCTTTACTTTGAGAGTGGTAGAGCTCTGGTACAGGCTGGAAAGAGAGGTGGTCTCCATCTGTAGAGTCATTCAAAACCAACCTGGACCCCATCCTGTGCAACCTCTTCTAGGTGGAGGTAGTCTGACAGGGAGGTTGGACTAGAGGATTGTCAGAGATCCCTTCCAACTTGTATCATTCTATGATTCTACCTATAATAATCATAGATAAAAGTTGTCTCTTTCCATTCCTGTAGCAAACTTTTCCAGATATGTTGGTTCTTTAGTCTTTATGAGTAAATGGACTCAATTCTTTCTACCTTTCTGAACAATGTGGGAGATTTAGTAACCAAAGATGCAGGGATGGCAGAGTTGCTGAATGCCTTCTTTGCTTCAGTCTTTACTGCTAAGACCAGCTCTCAGGAAACTCAGCCTCTGGAAGCAAGGGAGCAGGAGAGAAGAGGACAGTCCACTAGTAAGTCAGAACAGGGTTAGAGATCACTTGTGCCAACTGAAGACACAAATCCATGGGCCCAGATGGGTTGTATCCAGGAGTGCTGAGAAAACTGGATGATATTGTTGCTAAGCCTCTCCATGATTTTTGAATGATTGGAAGAAAGTCAATGTCACTCCAGTGTTAAAAAAAGGCAGGAAGGAAGACCCAGGCAACTACAGACCAGTCAGCCTCACCTCCATCCCTGGAAAGTTGATGGAACAGCTCATTCTAGAGGCCATCTCTAATGCATGGAAGAAAAGAGAGTTATCAGGGGTAGCCAAAATGGATTTACCGAGAAGAGATCTTGCTTGACTAACCTGATAGCCTTCTATGACACCATGACCAACTGGGTAGACTAAGGAAGGGCTGTGGATGTCACAAACCTTGGCTTCAACAAGGCTTTTGATACTGTCTCCCACAACATTCTCATATAAAAAGCTCAGTAGATGTGGCATAGATGGCCGGGCTGTGATGTGGATTGAAACCTGGCTCCACAACAGCGTTCAGAGAGTTGTGACCAACGGCACAGAATCAGGTTGGAGGCCTGTAGCCAGTGGTGTTCCCCAGGGATCAGTACCGGCTCCAGTTTTATTCAATATCTTTATCAATGACCTGGATGAGGGCATTGAGTATACCCTCAGCAAGTTCACTGATGATACAAAACTGGAGGGAGTGGCTGACAGCCTGTCAGGTTGTGCTGCCGTCCAATGAGATCTGGACAGGCTGGAGACCTGAGTGAAGGCAAACCTTATGAAGGTCAATAAGGACAAGTGCAGGGTCTTCTATCTGGAGAGGAATAACAACAGGTACCAGTATAGGCTGGGGGCTGTCCTGCTGAAAAGGAGCTCTGTGGAGAAAGACCTTGGAGTCCTGGTGGACAGCAAGATCTGCATGGGCCAGCAATGTGCCCTTGTGACCAAGAGAGCCAATACTGCCCTGGGGTGCATCAGGAGAAGTATGTCCATCAGGTCTAGGGAGGTTCTTCTCCCCCTCTGCTCTGCCCTGGTGAGAGCACACCTGGAATACTGTGTCCAGTTTTGGGCTCTCCAGTTCAAGAGAGACAGGAACCTGCTGGAAAGGACTCCAGCAGAGAGCCATGAGGATGACTGAGGGCCTTAAGCATCTCTCCTATGAAGAGAGACTGAGAGACCTGAGGCTGGTTAGTCCGGAGAAGACTGAGAGGAGATCTCATCAATGTCTACAAATATCTGAGGGGTGAGTGTCAAGTGAATGGGGCCAATCTCTTTACAGTGGTCAGCAGCAATAAGGCAAGGAGCAACAGCTACAAAGTGGAACATAGAAAATTTCACCTCAACATGACGAGAAACTTTTTTACAGTGAGGGTGACAGAACACCTGAATGTCTGCCCAGAGAGGTTGTGGAGTCTCCTTCTCTGTAGACTTTAAAAACCCACCTGGATGAGTTCCTGAGTGAACTACCCTAGGTAATCCTGTCTTGGCAGGATGGTTGGACTCAATGATCTCTGGAGGTCACTTCCAACCTTCAAAGTCCTGTGATTCTGTGATTTCTTGCTGGACTTTGTTTTTCACACCTTTCACTGATGCTTTCTTTACCACATGCTAAGCAGAGTATGAGATTTACTTCATACATTTTACATATGACTGAGAAATTCACAGGTTCCAGGACAATTACTTTTATTTAAAAAATTGGTTGTACGGTATTCATTTACATCAGCACTAGCAAAAAAGATGAGTTGCTAGCTCAGCTACAGAAGCTGCAAAATATTAGAAAAAGTGTATTTTAATGCTCATCCTTCGTTCTCCTTGCTTTGCCCCTGTACAAGTCTTTGAGAGTTGTCTAATACAACTGATTTTTTTTAGAAAAGAATTTCTCTATTGAGAAGTAACAAGCAGTGCTGATCCCTCTAAAACTTGCTTTCCATCACAAGATTACCGCTTCTCTTCCTCTGCCTCTTAGAGACGACTGAGTTGATACCTCCCTAGCAATCCTAAACCCCTTTTGTGAGGATGTGGCTCCTTTAGGAAGGTGATAAAGCCTTTTATAATACTCAAGGCTCATTAAAAATGTACTTTATCTCCAAAGCTTGTGAGCTAATACAGTATAAAGAAGGACAGTGCAGGGTGTTACTGATCAATGGTGTTTTTCTTTACATACATCTTTTTTGTCCTCAAGCCACTTACTGAGTTATCTCAACCCTAATCTTTCTGGGGCTCTGTGCTTTGAACTTTAGCTGAAGCTAATAGGAGAGCTGCATGCAAACTTCCAGGTTCAAGTCCTCTCTCACAAGCAATCACTCCTACACTTGCAGATTCTGTGATGCCATGAAAGCGTTACCGTGTGGTTGCTTTCCTCTTATAAACAGGATCAAAGAGAGCATGTCATTTTTATATTTTATTGTATTTTGGTCTGCTGTCTGGTTTCTGACATCTCTTCTGGCTCATCATGTATTGCACCTTGAACATTGTATTTCACAGCACTTCACAGTTTGGTTCCACCCTTTCTGTGTGGTACATGACACATTTGAGTACTTTTTTCTATCAATATGGCATTTTGTATGATATATGCTACTCTGCTAAGCTAATTGTGATAAGTCATGCTGCTAGATCCAGTACAAATGTCCTTTTTTCAAGGTTTCTCTTATGCTTACATATCCTTCACTTTCTAAGTGTGCAAGTTCGGTTGTCCTAATTGATCTATTTGTATGACAACTTGATAATGTAAACTGTTGCCATTTCCCTAGGCCACAAAGATGCAGGCTTTTCTAGATGATACCTCAGAGCAGGCTTGAATACCTAACACATGGGTGATATACAATGCCTAGATTCTGTCTCAGCACTACAACTGTGAGTATTCAAAGAATATATTTTTTTTCCATTAGCCCTTGTTTGTAACCCTTTTGCAATACAGAATCACACAGGATCACAGAATTAACCAGGTTGGAAAAGACCTTTGAGGTCATCAAGTGCAACCTACTACCTAACACCAAAGAGAAGCCAAACTCTTCTAAGCTGAGGAAACTCTCTCAGTTCCCAAATTACACTATGCAAGGTTATTCCTGGAATCCTCAGCATCTCCAGGAAAGTGACTGCAATCTTTCAGTCAAAAATGAATCCTCAAAACCATGTGTTTTTTGAGTTTCACATTTGGATTTAGACCCCTTCAAAAGGCAGACAAAATCTATCAGATAAAATACAGGCTCTTGAAAAATAAATTACATTGGGAGTACATGAGCCTAAGTCCTTGAAGATGGTTATAAGGTGTTACTCTGAATAATTACAGAATAACAAGCAATGTTATGGGGAAAACCAAGATGAATTTGTCAATGTAAAAAGAAACAACTCAGCAGAATCAGTACACAACTTTGGTAGGGATACTATGAAAAGATGTCTTCAGCTCAAGGAGAATGTGGAAAATGTAACAGGGATAACTGCAGAACTAACACTTTTCTATTTACTAGTAAAGTATTTGAGAGACCAGCACTGGATTTGTTTACTTTCACTTTAGTTGTTTCTCTACAGATTTCTAATAGTTAGGTGGGAGTGATAGAGAAAGGCACAGCTTGTTGGCCCACACCAAACAAAGAGTTGCATCTGGATGGCAAAGACAGAAGAGCTCATCCATAGATAGCAAAATGTAACTTTGCAGCAATCAGTTGTAAATAAGATTAGGGAACGAAGACTACTGGGTTAGTTGCACAGGTTGCTAGCCCTTGGGGAGAACATCAAACTAGAGAAATACCAAAAGCATGCACAAATTCCCTAGTCATTCCATCTCTGCTGAGGCCATAGGGAGAAGAAGCTGGACATTCCAACTAACATTTGTAGCTCTGTGTTAAGACAGATATGACAAGCAAACAGATTTTTGTCTTTAATGTCAGGAAAAATCTCCCTCAGGGCAGAACTGGATGTTGCTCCTTTGTGGTGCAGGTCACCCTCACGGTTTGGGCCTTACATGCTATGCCAGGTTCACATACTCAGGCAAAGGTGGCTTCTCCCTGATCCATAGCATCAGGGACTCTGTTTTTTTTACAAGACTACTGCAGCTCTTTGTTATCCAGCATTGCAAAGGCCTTGGGCCTTTGTGGTAGCTCTGTTTCAGATGATCTCTGTCTGAGGCACTTAACAGTTAGGTCTCAAGGGGGCAGAAATATTTTAATTTGAGGAAAGTTACTGGATTTACTTACAGGGGAGAAATGTATTACAAAAGAGGTGACCTTCAGTTCTGACTTTGTACCTCATTATAAATTCTTATACATAGATATTGCTAAGGGAAGGTTTTGGTACAATATGTATTTAGGAGCGTAGTTTATTCCAATTGTGCAGAGGTGTTCCAGCATGTATGAAGAGTTAAATCCAAAGAAAGTAGTTTCAACCAAAGATCAAAATGAAAAGCCAGGTTACATTATAAAGATACTTAAGCAAATGTACCATATTTAATCTACTCTCATCTTAAAAGCAACTTCCAATTTTCACTTTCACTTACATTTCTAATGCAGTGGTATTTATTACCTATTGCCTACCTTACCAAATGAGCAACAATCTCTAGAGATATCTTCTCTCTGATTAGAAAACTCTCACTGTAAAATAATAGATTTATGAAATATACATGAAGAAACTTTTATTAAAATTACATTAATAGCCTGATTCTGCACACAATTACACTTGGCCATTGCAAAATCAATGAAACACACCACAATAACAGAGAGCAGAATTTGCCCCAACCGAACAATTTTAGCTGATTAAAAACAATGTAATGAGATATTCATATTGGCACTTTCTGTTTGAAATATCCTCATTCTGTGCACCCAGGATTGATGATTTACAGCTCTGTGGAAGAACAATGCCACTCTGCCAGGCAGCCCTGACAACAACGCCATATATATCCAGACAAATGGTCTCATATATAACTACACTTCTGGGACACAAAAAGGAGGAGAATCTTATTCTCTCCTGCTTTACAGTAGGTCATAATTAAGATTTCCCCAGTATCAGATAATACAGAGAGCTGATAATACAGCTGATAATACATATCTGAATAAGCTTTAAACTTGCTAACTCAGGTGTTGAGAGCAGTAGAGCTGCAGTGACATAGAATTCAGTAGAGGCTAAGCACCCAGATATTTACACAGTCTGTTCTGCCATAGTCTAGCTTGGATACCTCTTTTAGGTTAGCTACAACATGAGTCTGGTTGCAGTCCAGCCAGTGGGTTTCTTACCTCCATCACAGAGCTGGGTTTATCAGCCTATGTAAAGCACTGTGCCAATGTAATATATAGGGTACTGTATAGATAGAGAAGTGGCAAGCTGTCTCATGGCTCAAGATTGTATTTTGATTGTATGCCTGGNGCTCAACCACTTGGATGTTTAGACAGGGCTTTTTAACCAGTGTTCAGTTTCAGGCAGAGGAGCAAAATGGTGCCCATGACAGATGAAAACACAGACGAGGACTTAGAAAGCCAGGACTGTTTGGGAACGCATTGTTACTAGGTGAACTGTAGTGACTGACAAGTGCTGTGTCCCCTCCCTGTGGCAGGGGGAAAAAAGGTGGCCTCAACCCTTCTTTCTCTGTTTTGAACTATAGGGTTCTGGTGTTGGAGGGTTTCTGAACTGTGTGAGCACCTCTTGTCTTACAGCTATAAGATCCCCAGGGTTCTGCACAGCTACTTTGAATAGACTGCCTACCACCACAAACAGACCTCAGCAGGCTCTTTTCTTCCTGATTTATACCACAGCATCGTTGTATGTTAATTTACCAGCTTCAGTTACTAAGTACAGTACAAAAGCCACTATAACCACAAGGAGATATAAAGGCAATGCTTAAAAATCTGTGTTTTCTGTGTTGCTCTCAGCTTTGAAGATGTTAAATGTCTATTTCCAAATCACAGAATCATAGAATTGTGGAATCATAGAATAGTTTGGGCTGGAAGGGTCACCTAGTCCAACTCCCCTGCAATGAGCAGGGACATCTTCAACTTGTTCAGGTTGCTTGGAGCACTGTACAACCTGACCTTGAATGTTTCCAGAGATGAGGCATCTACCAGTTATCTGGGCAACCTATTCCATTGTTTCACCACTCCCATTAAAAAAAAAAAAAGTCTTCCTAATCTCTAGGCTAAGTCTACCCTGTTTTAAATTTAAAACCATTACCCCTTGTCATGTTCTACTGAAAGATAAATACAGCAGTAAAATCTGAAGACCACTAAGACAAAAGGATTCAGGTACACTGGCAGGATGAGAAGATCCATACAGAAATAAATTAATTACACTTCAAACTCTGCAGGCTATTCTTCCTGTCTAAGCTTCTGGGCACCTGGGAAGGACCTATAGAGTACACATTCCTACTCTCCTTCTTTTCACTTTTTTTTCATTGGGCTGAAGTAAGCAGCTTTGTCCTTTCTGGAAGAATCTGGCTGTTCAGCCACTTAAATCGGCCTCAGGTGAAAACAGATGTACAGTTAAAACGGGAATTGAGGACTGCAGTGCCCAGACCCTGGCCTAGGAGCAGATAAGCTGAGGGGTTCAGTCATTCTGAGTGAGATCTCTACCAGGAGTGCCTCTGCAGGTTCGCACAATCCGAGCGTTTGCCTCCATGGTACAGTGACATAGAGGCTGAGATCTCTGCAGGTTCGCACAATCCGAACATTTGCCTCCATGGTACAGTGACATAGAGGCTGAGATCTCTGCAGGTTCACACAATCCGAGCGTTTGCCTACATGGTACAGTGACATAGAGGCTGAGATCTCTGCAGGTTCGCACAATCCGAGCACTTGCCTCCACGGTACAGTGACATAGAGGCTGAGATCTCTGCAGGTTCACACAATCCGAGCGTTTGCCTCCATGGTACAGTGACATAGAGGCCACCCTCGACACGTGGCATGGAGTGGCAGGAAGGGGCTGGGGAACAGGACCCCCGCATCCCTCTCATTGTGTATGCTGAAAGGAGCAGCTGGATTAAGATGCCTCTTTTCCTCTGCAAGTCTTATCCTCTCTGAAATCACTGAGGCAATAATATGTTGGATGTCTGAGGACTTCAGAATGGATGCCCTATTATTTCTCTCTTTTGTTTTGTTATAATACGTGTGACCTTCAACTGCTTTCACACACTTTTCACTCTGTAGAGAAAATACCAAGCTGAATGGCTTAACTGTGATTTCAATACAAAACCGACCGACAAAAAGAGCGTTTGGGACAAAAGCAACAATGTGGGCAACGACATTCAGAAGTGTTAGAAGTAAATCTAACTGCACACAAAGCAGAGTTCAGCCAAGTGTCACTGCCAAACCTCATCTTCTGTTCTCTATGAAATGAAGTTGGAAAGAGCTAAATTGAGCACTGACACTCACTGGGTGTAAAAAAAAACCCCAAACTTTGGGAGAAAGGGGATGTACCTGTTCCAGAGGACTGAAGGCACCTATTTTTCATCTAAGCAGGTTTGACAGATAGGATGGCAAAGGACCTGTCTTTCAGCTGGTGTAAAAGTATACAGTGATTTGCCTATGCAGAAGATCTGCTCCACTGCTTGTGCTCAGAAACACTTTAGGAAGTAATCAGATAGTCCTTCATATCTGATTTTGAGTGAATACATGGAGAGTAATGCTGTAATTCCTACTTTTTGAAATACATATTGATAAAATCACCATCTATTTTAATTTGCTTCCTTATCTTCACCTGTTTTTCTGTCTGAGTTTTGCTGCTGTTTGGATTAGGTTTAGTTCTATGCATCAGGGATGGATGCCTGGCTGTGCTGAAGCAATAGGGGAAATAGGCTCTTTTTCTGAACAAGGTTATGTTGTGCTGCACTAAGTTGCTTTTCAGATGCAAGGAGTAATGTATAAGCTGATGCTTCATTTGCATGCTAAGGAAGGTCTGAAAGTCTGCCTCTTCTCTGCTTGGATCACAGTAAAATGCATGAGTGAGAAAAGAGGATAATAACCAGGAGAAGGAGTTGTTTTTATTAACATGCAAATGCTTTCGCATTTTTTTTCTTTTAGATGCAAAATTTGAAAGCAAATATTTGCTTCCTTTGCTTATGTGTAAGAAAACATACCTTTTGTCTGTGATTCAAAAATTAACAACAGGAAGAAAAAGGTTTCAGGTCTGATTTTTATAATTTGGTACAAACAGAAAATATCTCTGTGGGTTTGATAGAAGACTTAAAATGCTTCCCAGAAAATGCTATTTTCCTGTCAGCTGCAGTGAAGAGAGACCTTGGTATTTACCTCAGTTTGATGCAGTGGCTTGTGCTTAGAGCTTAGCCTAACATCTGGTTAAACGGCCTCTGCTCAGGCTTGCCTTTGAGTATATCAACCTCATTGACCTCTGCTGTGTACACTATCAAGCACCAGTACTGCAGTGCCATGTGTGACACTTCAGGTGAGATGTTTGGCAGACTGAGAGCCCCTCCACCCTGTCCACTTTAAGCAAATAACACTTAAAGGAACTGGTCCTCATCTGAGGACGTTTTTTGTTTGTTTGCTTTTGTAAACTACAGGAATTCAGGAAGGATTTCAGGCTGTCAGGTAGAGGAACCACTGAAATTTCACGTTCTCAATAACCTTCATATATGGAGCACAGGAGGTTGCTATTCTGGCCAGCTTCACCGTTGCATGTTTTGCTTTCTGGAATCCAGGAAAGGTGTGGTAAAGGAGGTATTTTGTTTTGTACAGAAAGCATGAGATCAAGGAGTAACAGACGGGAGAAGTAACAAACATTCCAAAAATAAGTGCTCTGGAATCAGAAGGAATTACAATACTTTGTTCATCTATAGTTTGCAGCAGGAAATGAATATTTATGTCTCAAATGTTATGTTAAAACATTCTTCTTTACTATGTATTTATATACAACCTTCCACAGAAAGTCTGCCTTCAAAAGCAGCAGGTGCTGACACCCTCTCTTGCCAAAAACACAACATCTCATCAGATGCTCAGATAGAATTTATATGAGACTTTGTGAAGTGCCTAACAAATAGCAGGCATTCTACTGAAGGAAGCATCAGCATTTCAAGATGAAGAAGTAAATCTGTTCAATGCTTTAGGAGTTTGGAGAGACTTTAGGAGTTTAAAGTGACTTCTTTAAAAAATGTAGACTCTCAGCCTAATGTTTCCTCTGGAACCCTCTGGCTAACAAATGACTTGTTTATAACATTTCTAAATATAGAACCAGGTAACTCAGATTAAATCTCATTCAAAACCCACTGCATTTCTAAACAAAAATAATAAAGCTTTTATTGCTCTTTGTTGCAGTTCTTTGTATGTAAAGAAAGCCTCTGGAAAAAAAAATCTTTATTAAAGAGAATGCACTCATAATTTTCATGTAATCTGAGTATATCATCCTTTATTCCAAATAAAAAATTCTTTAGCATTTTCTGCATTATTATTGACGTGCCTACCTTATTCATTTACGAAAAAAAATAATACCTCTGGCAAGATTCCTTACATTTGGAGTTTTCATTACCTACAACTGTAACATCTCTCACTTCATTTTTTTGTTTTTCTTATTTTGTGCATCCTTAATCAGTTCCTCAAACTTTTTGGCTTCTAAATTTATATTCATTTCTTTCATGTTGTCCTTTCTGTTTTTTAGCACCCCCTCAGCTGTTGTGTGCACACACAGATCACAAATACATTTTTAGCTTTTGTTCTCTCTACTGAAGTAATTTTATAACTAACATCACCTAATTCTTCAAGAGTGGGATGGTAGATTTTTGGCCATCAAATAAAATATTTAATCAGTTCTCCCAAATTATTTATACCTTTTTTCCAGTTCTATCAGCCTATAGTTGTTTTCAGCTTTATGAACCTGTCTCTTTTAAATCACCAACTATATTTGTTACTGAATTGAGTTTTTTTTTTTTTTCCTTCCCAGTCTGCACATAATGAATGCAATTAAGTCATGATGACTTGCTCCTAAAAGAAAAAAAAAATCTTTGTTTTTAGTTCTTAGATCAGTGCCCTTTTATCTGCCAAGGTGTAATCAAATTTATCTTCCCATGACACTATTTTTTTGAGTTAGGAAATTGTAATTTATTTTTCTGAAATTCCAAGGTAGTCTTTATACTGACAGATCTCTGATATATATCACTCACATTGAGATGTCAACTTCTCAGCTCCTTTTTCCTTATATAGGACAGGCAAGTTTTTAAGGAGCTGTAATTCTGAAATGTGATGTGATGGTGGGAGCTGATGGTTGCTTGTTCCCCAACTTACACTATATTGGCTAGAAAATGGATTCATAAACCTTCCAGATGACTTGCACAGAGCTTTGTCTGTGGCTCAGACAAGAGTATTTTGTTACCCTTGTCCCTTGTGCTAGAAACTCTGATATGTCATATAGCTTGTTCCTTAGTGATGGGTCCCTGCTGACTTGAATCTGCAACAGCGATGTTTTGCAGATGTGTTTTTTCCAGACATCCCTTCTGTATGTTATGTAAAGTCACTGTCTTTCTTTCCATTCTTTGTTCATCTGCCTAGTTCCAAAGCATGCCAGACAAATGATTTATATATTAATCCTCACTGCTGAGTCCCATTCCCTCAGTAATCTGGGAGGGATTAACTGTTTGATGGTTTCAAGCCCTGATTCTGATGAAAGAGCTGCTAGGCATGACCAGATGCATCTCATAGAAGCACTGACAAGCTGAATGGTAGGCCTGCTAGGAAAATCAAGATACTGCCCCCATAGCCTCTCCAAAGTACAAAGCTTGAATAGATAATGCACACATGTGCATGTGTGCAATCTTGACCCACCTTCAGCAACTGCACTACCTCTGAGCACAGGGCCTGCAGCTAACCCTTCAGAACTCCCATGTTAGCTGTTCTGTTTGTTGGGCTCAGCTGTTTCATTCAGCTTTTTGATTCTGAGTAAAGTTATTTCGACGGCTAAACAGAAGGAACGATGTGTACAATGCCCTTCTGCGTTATCCTGAGTTATGAACTGTGAGTGATGGAGCAAACAGTAATATACATGTATCATGCCGAAGTGAAAGATGGTCCCAGTGATCACAACAGAGAGGCAGAGGATAAACAATCACCAGAAGTAGCCGGGCTGGCTGAAAGAAATGTCTGATTTCTACTAAAGCCAAAAGTACAAAAGAACATTTTCAAGTTTTGTGAAAGACAGACGAAAACGTCTTAGGGAACTTGACGCAAAGCAATTATGGATGCTCATACACAACAAAGATTTTGAACATGAAAAGAGAATACTAAAAGGATTTTTATACTTGACAGTTCATTTCATTGTATTCTCTTTTTATATTAAATTATTAAAGAGAGATACATCAATGTGTGTATTTTCAGCCCCTTTTTGCCAGTTTAGCTCAGTGAAAAAGTTTAGCATTTTTCAACAAAATATCTTCAAAATATTTCACAAATGTTACAATTTGCCAAGTTTTATTCTTCAGTAAATTATTATTGGTTGTAGCTTTGGATGGGCTACCCTTTCTCTCACGAATAACACTTCCTTCTTAATTTAATAGAGTACTGACAATGGGATAATGACAAGAAGAGTTACTAAGCATCTTTGAAATGTCTTTGAACCGTCTTTGAACCCTCATCTGTATTATACCACTGAATTCAATGGTGCCATGTTTTCCAGAAGGTTTATACCTCGAAGAGCTTTAAGAATAAAATAGACATTCAGTGCCAGTACTGATGAAATTTTCCTGTTGCTGAAGGTAGTTAGAAATGTGCTGGAGCTTTGGGGATTACAAATACATTTTTACACTGTTTAATGATTACCACATTTTCAAATTGTTATGGATCATTTTATGTAATATAGTTTATACATCACAGGCATCTGCGCTGAGATATTCTCACGGGCCACTGCTATTAAGTGTTGTCAGGGACCCCTGGAGAGAAAGCAAGTCATCCCACCTGAAGATAAGTGTCTAAGTTAAGAACACTAACTTTTATATCAAAATACCCATCTCTCACCATTGAACGTAGAAGCAGCTTGGAGACTGTCTCAGCCAAAAGCTAAACATTTGGATTGCTAAAATTAGGTGAGATAAATCCCACTGCAGGAGCTCAGGCTTGATGCACAGTCAATGAAGAGGCAGGAGACAAGAGCCTGAGTTAGGAGTCTGTGTCTCTCTGTCAGCTGTGTAGAGACTTCACAAGTCCCACCTGAGCATGAGATGGCATAATTTAAATGCCCAGACTGAGTTATCTGTGTGATTAAAGCACTTATATGCTCTATCAGGGCTCACAAAGAAGATTACAATGGCACACTGTGCTGGAGTTATCCAATTCTCTAGGAATTGGGGTTTTCAACATGCTTACAAGCCACGTTTGCTATATATCTGTACAGGGCCACAACAGAGTTAAAGTTAACTCAAGTTGTCATGTGATACTATTGGGGGAACTGTTATATGCTCTTTCCTATCCTGAGTTATTATCTTCTGCCTAAATGCAGATTATGTGCAGGAACCAGAACTTTTATTTGACTCAGAGGTGCCATGTACTTTCCTGGTGCTATAATAATATGCAAGGACCTGCATGCAACCAAAATATGTTGATGCTTCTAACCAATATTTGAAATTCTCTGTGGGAAGCCTGCACACAGCTTCTTCTCACAGGTACTCCCATCCCTGTCACACAGATCTTCACTGTTAACATGACTCTAAGCAAGAACAAAAAAAGATTTTGTTTTAAATTTATGTTTTCTTCCCCTAGCATCCTGGCCAACTGTAGCTTCTGTTTACTGCTTGACAAACCCTTGGAGTACTGAAGGAGCTGCTGAGGTATCAGCAGGAGCTGGAAAAGTTGGACATTACCGTAACTCACAATTTGATATGTTCTCCCTGTGGGTGGCTTCTCACTGAAGAAATTTTGGGTGGGATGTTTATTATTTGCAGAAGCCATATCAAGGAAAAAAAAACCCCAAACCAAACAACTTTTATAAGATGACTACCTTTCCAAAGTTGTTTTGCTTCCCTCACTAGGAAGTAATTGCTTGACTAAAGTGAGCAGGCTTTGGTGATGGGGGGGGGGTGTGGTTTTTTTCCTTTGCTTGTGTTTTTTTCTTTTTTCACTTAAGTAAACCATTTTCAAAAGACTAGCGGTTGTGGGCACTACCTTTGCACTGAAGAGAAATACTGAAGCAACACAGGCAAACTCATCTCACCTACAAATGAACTTTCTTCAGCATAGAGTTATGGTGTTGAAGGGGCAATATGTGGTGTTACTGTTGATTTTGGGTATTCTTACCATTCTTTGCCCAGAATACTCTTAAACTCTAGTGAGAATAAGGAGATAGCAAAAGAATAGAGGAAGAGGTAGTGACTGCTAGTGGGGAGTAAAATGGAGGTAGATTCATACCTCCTGTGGTTGTTCCTTAGGCCATCTTGCACAAAGCATTGCACTTTTCTAAAACTAAATGTGGGAATTCTTATACTGTATCAGAGATAACTGCAAGGGCTAGCCTTCCACCTGTTCCTTTTAATTTTCTGAGGATGGAGGTTCCACAATTTCTCTGGGCGCCGCGTGTCAACATTTAACCATCCTCACAACAAAATAATTTTCTTGTATTTCAGTTTGTCCCCATTGCCTCCTGTCATGTAACTGGGCACCACCAGCAAGAGCCTTTCAGTCTTCTCTTTTCTAGACTAAAAAGCCCCAGGTCCCTCAGCCTCTCCTCATCAGGCAGAGGGGGAGGAGAACCTCACCCTGATGTGCTGGAGACACTCTTAATATACCCCCAGGATCCTATTGGTCTTCTTGGCCACAAGAGCATAACTTGTTATCCACCAGGACTCCCAGAACTCTCCTAGGACTCCACCAGGACTCTCCTTGTATCAGAGATTCTCCAGGCTCCTACTCATCTTTGTGGCCTTTTGCTGAACTTTCTTCAATATGTCCATGTCTGTCTAGTATCAGGGAGCCTAGGGCTGGACCCAGCATTTCAGATGTGTCTCATCAATGATGAATAGAGGGGAATGACCATCTGACCTGACCCGATGGCTGTGCTCTTCCTCACACAATCCAGTTTGCCACTATGCTTCTTTGTTCCAAGGGCATATTGCTGGCTCACGGTCTACCTGTTGTCTATGTTCTTCTCTGAGCTACTTCCCATCCAGTTGTGCCTCAGTATGTATTAGTGCAGGACTTGGCAACTGTCTTTGCTGAAATTCGTGAGATTCTTGCTGGTCCATTTCTCCAGTTTGCTGAGGTTCCTCTGGGTGGCAGCACAGCCATTTGGTGCATCAATCATTGCTTCCAGTTTCGTATCCTTTGCAGTCTTAAGGAGGGTGTGCTCTGTCTCATGTTCCAGGCCATTAATAAAGATGTTACACAGTTTTGGAACCAGTATTGACCCCCGGGACACACTGCTATTGACAGGCTTACAGATAGAGTTTGTGTCAGTCATTAATGCACTTTGAAACAGATCAGTTGGTTTTCAGTCTGCCACATTATCCATTTATCTAGCCTGTGCTGTATCAGTTTGTCAGTGATGATATTATGAAACACAATGTTGACTGCCTCAAGACAAACAGCAACTTCTGCTCTCACTTCATCCACCAAATTAGTAATTTCTTTATAGAAGGCTATTAGGTTGGTCAGACATGAATTATACTTTATAAATCCTTGTTGGTTACTCCAAACCACCCTAGTATTTTTGGAAATAGTTTCTGAGATTGTTTCCTCACTTTTTCAAGAACTGAGGTGAGGCTGACCTCCTGCAATCTACTTTTGCCTTTCTTGAAGTGACACCCTGTCATCCTGTGATGTTCGTTTTCTTCCAGGCCCAAGGAAGGAATCTCTCCGAGTCTTCATGGCCTTACAAAGAAAATTCAGAGTAACCTTACAGTGAGATACCCAGACCAACTCTGTCAGCACTTGCAAGTGCATCTCATTAAGTTCCATGGACTCCTGCATGTTCACTTTGTTTAAATATACTCTTACTGGACCTTCCTACACCAAGGGTAAGTCTACCTTGCTTCATATTTCTCCAGCAGTCACAGGGGCTTCCGATTGCTGAGGGTAAATCATATCAGAAAATACTGCACCAAAAAATACACTTGTCCCGGCATAGGACAACAAGCACCCCAGAATGGACTCAATTCCTGGGCTCTCTCCTCCCTCTACTGTCCAAGGTCCGGTAGAGGTTGAGGGGCGTGGGAACCCCACGTGGCCCCGGGACCCAGGGGGGACCTCGGGCGGCACATATGCATGGAGTTTTGAATCAATTGGTCGGCTAGGGAATGTTGGACGCCTGTTAGTCAGTTCCACACGCCCCCGTAGGGTATTTAAGCGGGGATCAGCAGCTGTTAGCCCCCTTTTCCGCCCTCCTCGCTCTCCTCCTCGTCCGCCATCGTCCCACGCAGTGGCTGTGAGGAGCCCCAGCCACGTGCACGGCAACAGGCAGCTAGCAGCAGGCGGCGAAGCACGGCAGCTCTCCTAAGCGGCAAGGCTGATCTCTCTCTCTCTCTTTCTCTCTCTCTGTATCCCTCTATTATTTTTTTTTTTTTTTTTCTCCCTAATTTTGGCTAAGTCGGTTTTCCTTCTTCCCCCTCCCCTCCGGGTTCGTGAAGGAGCGTGTTTCCCCCCCCCTGCTTCGCGCTCCCACGGGTATTCATAGGCGTGATCGGGATCTATTTTTGCATGTAACCTCTCTGTTTTCCCCAGTTCTGGTTGTTAAACGTTTATACCTGACCTTTAAGCAACGTGTTCGTCTATTTCTGCCGACCGAAACCTAAAAGAACCGTCGAGGAGGGCACTAGGACCCCTTCGCCGCGAGATATCGCGTTTAATTAGTGCTATCTCGTGACAACACTGAATATCACTGTCTTTTCTATGTTGCTTGTCATCAGATCACCTGCCCCATTCAACAGTGGACCTGTGTTTTTTCCTCTTGTCCTTATCAGGAAGCAGCCAGCATGGATTTACTAAAGGAAAATCACCTTTGACTAATTTGATAACCTTCTATGATAGTGAGACTAAATGGGTAGATACAAGGAGAATTGTGGATGTTGTCTACCTTGTCTTCAGCAAGGCGTTTGACAGTGTCTTCTATGACATCCTTGTAGGCAATCTCAGGAAGTCTGGGTTAGAAGAGTGGATGGTGAAATGGATTGTGACCTGACTAAATAACAGACCTCAGAGGGTTGTAACCAACAATCCAGTTGGTCATCTGAAACTACTGTGCTCCCCAAGGGTCAGTACTGGGTCCAATCTTCTTCAATACTGTCATCAATGACCTGCATGAGGGGATAGAGTGTAGTCTCAGCAAGTTTGCTGATTATACCAGACTGAGAGCATTGGCTGATACCAGAAGGCTGTGCTGTCATTCAGTGAGACTTGGACAGACTGGAAATATAGGTGAAGTAGAACCTAATGAGATCCAAGTATAAGTGTCATATCCCATACCTGGGGAAGAATGACACCATACACCAGTACTGATTAGGAGTTGACTTGCTGGAAAGCATCTCCATGGAGAAAGACCTTGGAGTCCAGGTAGACAGTAAATTATCAACGGGACAGCAATGTGCCCGTTTGGCCAAGAATGCCAATAGGACCCTGCAGTGCATTAAGAGGAGTGCATCCAGAAGGTCAAGGGAGGTTACCCTTCCCCTCTACTCCACCCTAGTGAGACAACATCTGGAGTATTGTGTCCAGTTCTGGGCTCTCCAGTCAAAGAGAGACAGGAATATGTTAGAGAGTGTCCAATAAAGGGCTATGAGGATGATTAAGGGACTGGAACATTGGTCTTAAGAAGAAAGGCCAAGACACCTGGGTAGTCTCCAAAAAAGAGAAGACTGAAGGGAGCTCTTATTAATGTTTATTGATATCTGAAGGGTGGGTGTCAAAATGAAGGTACTAGTCTCTTTTCAATGATACCCTGTGATAGGACAAGGGGCAATGGATACAAATTAAAACACAGGTTCCATCTCAGCATGAGGAAAAACTTTTTTACTGTAGGGGTGACAGAATACTGGGAGAGGCTGCCCAGAAAGGTTGTGGAGTCTCCTTCTCTAAAAGCTTTCAAGACTCATGTGGATGTGTTCCTGTGTGACCTGCCCTAGGTGATCCTGCTTTGGCAGTGGGGGTTGGACTGGATGGTCTTCAGAGGTCCCTTCCAACCCCTACTATTCTATGATACTTTGTTTCCTTTCATTGCTGCAGAAATCTTTCTTTCTGCCCTTCTTAGACCTTGCCAGGTTCAAATACTATTGGGCTTTGGCTTTCACTGCCTCATCTCTGCATGACTGGAGAGTGTCTTTAAATTCCTTCTGTGTCACTTGCCCTGCTTCCACTTCTGTGTTTCCTCTGTATGTTTGAATTTTGTTAGGGCTCCTTGCTTATTCAGGCAGGCCTCTTACTGGTTTTATTTGATTTTATGCTCATTACTACTGACAATTCTTGCTCTTGGAGGAAGAGATACCTGAAAATCAGATATCTCTCCTGGATCACTCTTCTCTCCAGGGTGATCCCCCATGAGATTCTTCCAAGATCATCTCTGAACAGGCTGAAGTATTCTCTCCTACATTCCAGGATTCCCTTCCCTTCCCTTCCCTTCCCTTCCCTTCCCTTCCCTTCCCTTCCCTTCCC
>VWZI01005762.1:12354-36744 GCA_013396835.1 Psilopogon haemacephalus | reverse complement strand
CCTTCCCTTCCCTTCCCTTCCCTTCCCTTCCCTTCCCCAGAACTGCTATATTTAATCCAATGTAGAACATGAGTTTGGTTTGCTTTTACAATTAATTTTTGCAAATTGCATGACCAGTGGATCTGTTTGGCCACAGAATTTTCCAACAAAGTATTTCCTAAGCGTATCTGACTAGCAGGGGGCCATAAAGACTGAATTTTAACATACTGATTGGTGTATTAATCCATATGTACTGTTATTATTTTAGGAATTTTGAAATTGTCTCTCAGATAAATGTTCAGCTGAAGTGACTGGAAGTTTAGCCTGTGTAACAAATGGGTAATAAATGAATAAGACCTTCAGAATCTGGCATGCTAATGATTGTAATTTAACACTACTATAGCTCTTTCCATCTTCAAAGTGCTTCACGAACATTAACCATTCTAATTAATTTCATTTAGAGATGTTCCTACTATATCTTTTCCTCTGCTGAACACTGTAGTACACTTACTGCTGTATTGTAATTCAAAGGTTGTTATGGTAAAGATTTTGACAAGAACAGAGAATCCCTTGTGAAAATTTGCTACTGTGCTAATTACATCAGAGGCTGGATGTCAAGATTATCCTTGAAAAGGATTCTAGTACACACCATATCTGTACTCAGTCTCCCAGTAGAAGAGATAGGTTTGGTCAATAGGCATGTGCCTGCTGTAGAGGCAAACAGTTTTAATAACTTGGAAAAATTGATTGAAACCCATATTAATGTTCAGTCTCAGGCTGAGTAAATGCAGATGTGGAAACAAAGAACCCATGTAACTATCCTACCACTACCAGTCAGCTTGTCAAAGGCAGATAAAGTAGGACAGAAGAATGACATATGATTTTAAGACAGTGAAACATCCATGTTTCATAATTTTCCTATCCTGAGATGCATTATTCACAGTGTTATCCTGTTAGTCTATCTTACTGGGAGTTACAAAAGACAGTTTAATAGATGCTTATCAGTCATTTGACAGATTGGTCCAACTTCCTTGCTGTGGGTAATTGGCTGTCATTTTTGGGATGTCTCTTTGCAGACCTCTTGCATGTGGTGGGGATAGACGTTCAGTATAGCCTCTCAGCCTCTCAAGGGTACAAGAGATGCCCTTCTTCCAAGCCTTGCTGACTACCCAAACAGCTTTTCTTCTGTAAGGAGCAATTTCTTGCAAGCTAGGAAGCCAGCATGCCAACACTGTAAGTGCCTACGTAGGACGCTGTGTAAGTAATCTTGTGGATATACTGATTAGACTTGGAGTAACCGCATGAGCATATTGTGTCTGCAAAAAGATATTTGAGTTTCTACCTAGAGCATCTAGAGAGATCAGAGCAGTTTTGCTGGAGTAGCTACTGAAAGCAAGCTCAAAATACCACATTCCTTGGAGGTATTGAGGAGGATATGACAAGAAGGCAAACACTCCCAGCCTATATGAGATAGCTTTAAAATCCTCTAACAAGTACAAACTTTTTGAGTTATGGCAACATCATTTGTGGAAGCAAATCCAGAATCCTAAGGTCAGCTGACACCTATCGCTTTCCAGTCACACTTCTTAGTATCAACTTCCTTGGAAAGTCCTAGTCCTACAAAACAGAACAAAAGAACAAGCTAACCACTTGAGAGTGATCACAGAGCCAGCATTCAGTATCCATCTCAGATCTCTCATCTGTAATAGTTTCAGCTGAACCTACCAAATAACCCCATCTCTTTATAGCAAGCCCAAATATTTCCCTGGAAATTGAGAACAACATTGCAAACTGGAGTATGACCTGAACATCTGAGTGAAATTCATCTTCTGTAGAAATTACAGCTCTGGTGTACACTGATTTAATTCAATAGAGACATCTGTTCCTATAGCAGTAGTGTATTTTTCTATGTACCAATAGATATCCAATGTTTAGTAGCATGCAGCTGTAGTTCACAGGGTCTCCTACAACAGCCTTTCTGATTTCTCTTTGTAAGATGGGTGGAGAATCATCCAGCTATTCCCATAAGAAAAATCCTAAATTTAACACTGTTTTTAAAATTTTTTTGATCACACAGTGGCATCTAACCAATGATTATGTTGCTGAAATGGCCAATTCAAAATAATGAATAATTCATGTAATTATTGATTATCATTGTTAAATGATAGCAATCTTCAGAGCAGCTCCTATAGAATCTCAGTACATTTCCTAGAGAATCCTATTATGTTAATTGCTGTGCCTTTTCCTTTTTTTCTCATCACTGTTAAACTGCAGAAGAGGAGGCTGAGGGGAGACCTTATTGCTCTCTACGACTGCCTGATAGGACATTGGAGAGAGGAAGAGGCCAGACTCTTCTTGACAACAAGCAATGGGAATAGAGGAAATGGATACAAGCTGCTGCACGGGAGTTTTAGGCTGGATGTTAGAAAATACTACTTCACTGAAGGGGTTATCAAAAACTGAAATGGTCTGTCCAGAGCAGTGTTGGCATCACCATCCCTGAGTGTGTTCAAGTGCTTAAGGACATGGTTTAGTGTTGACCCTTCAGTGCTGGGTCAAAGTTTGTACTGAATGACCTTTGAGGTCTCTTCTAACCAGACAGATTCTGTGATTCTGCAATCCTTTAACTAATGGTGGTCAAGGATCTTAGGGTTCTGCATTTGGAATCGCAAGAATACTTTGTTCATCATTTAACATCATTTACCAATGCTTATCAGTTTGCAGAATATTACTAAACCACAATTTTTTCTTTCTATACATATTTCTTAATATAGGTATCATCTCTCCTGAGCTCCTAGATGCTTCTGAAGTATAATTTTTAGGTACAGTTTTAGCCAGCACTATGTAGCCCTTCTGCAGTGCTACACACATTTTTTTCCAGTGAGACCTGTTGAAATGATGATCAAATAACATTATGGAGATGGATTTATAATGACAGATATATGTATTTTTATGAATCACGTGACTTCTGTGCTTCATAGGAGTTCTATTCATTGCCATGGTCCCAACTGTGGTACAAGGTTCTCGGGACAGACCATGGTACTCCATGGCTTCTCAAGAAATATCTCAGGTCCTTCTTTTCCTTGGGTTCCCTCTGGGGTCTGTGCTTCTGGAGTCTCTCTGTAAATTCTTAATGTTCCCTAGTTACAGGGCTGGAAACTTGTGATTCATCCTTACAAACCATGCTGTCTATTTCTGACTTGCTATGAACACTTCTGGCACTCATAATCAGCTCCTGTTGTTGGTACTATTTGAGACATATCTGGACAAGTCTGTTTGTGTAGCTTGCCTTTTTTTTTTGGAGAACGACCCTCTCCCCCCTGCCCCCACAGCCCAGTGTTCAAGGGTGGTATTTGTTTTGTTTTGTTTTGATCTGGGTTTTGTTTGTTTGTTTTATTTTTTGAACAGGAGTCTCATCTTCTGAAGCAGAAAGTTATCTCCTGCTAATAGCTCCTCTACTTAGTCTCAACTTGTACTATATGCTGCAGTTCCTCAGAGCAAGACTTGCTGTTGTCAACAAGTTGCTGACAAGTTCCATGGCTAGCCTGACGCTACAGGGCAAAAAAGGAATAGAAAACAAACTCAGGACTGATGTTCTGCTTTTGAGAAAGTGCAGCAGAAATAGAGAAAAATGTTCAAACTGTTCCCCCTGCATGCTTTCGGGATACCATGATACTGGGGGAATTGGTGCTGTGGCATAAAATAGAGAGATAAGATTCCATACTATTGTGTACAATGACTTTAAAGCAATAAATTTGATCTATGGTAGTATTTTCCACACCCTGCTCAATTTGCTTGCACCAAGAATTTATCCTCAGCTCCTTAAGGGCTGTTTTCAAGGCCTGTGAAGCATCTTGACTGAAGGAAGCACCATCCCCAGAGATCAATCTGTCCAGCTTTACTAGCATTAAGTACAGTCCTCACCATTTCCCCTCCAGGATCCCAAGATGACTGGCATTTTAATGTTTCCCTCTGATTCCTCTAAAGCTGAGATTTAGTAGGTAGAAAATATAGTGCAAAATTATGTTAAAACTGTAATAAATACTGTTTACTGCACTTAATTGTCATAAGTCATTCTATTAAATTGTTGAGGAATATTAACAAGGGATGTGATAATATCACCATATAAAATTCGTATATATTTTTTGGCAGCAGTAAAATGTGTTATAATTGTTTAATGGCTTTGCAACTGGTTGTATTTGATAATTAACTATTGCAGGTAAGGAATTATGCTGTTGTTTCAACTGTCTGGAAAAGACAGAACAACCTCAGTTTAACCTGACAATTACCTATTAAAAAAAGACCAGGTTGCAAAAAAAAGTCATCATCTTATTTTTCCCCCACGAAAGCTAACATAAGGCAAAGGTAGCCTACATCTTCCAAATGGGCTTGTTTATTCTATCTCCACAAACATATGCATTAGATTACAGAAATGCTCTCTACTGTGGGGCTGCATCTAAAAAGAAAACCCAGCAGAAACAGGTTTTACATTCCTCATTACCTACCCGTTAATTGCAAGCATTGTGTAGGAGAGAAGCAGACAGAATAGCATTGGTTGAGTCCATGAATGTATGGATCACATTTTCTAAAGTATTTAGACAGGTGTTTAAGTGCAAAGTGCCACCATGGGCAGTGAAGCTCTCTGCTTTCACATCCTGCAAATCAAGAAGGCACTGGTACCTCCAAGGAGAATGGGGTAGAACAAGTGCAACTTGAAAATTCCTGATCGGCTCTCATCCAAACTTTAAAAAGTCTCACAAGCTGCCTCTACAAGTGCCTCAGTTTTTAACATTCAAACATCCTGAGAACCTCATGTTCTGCTTCTGTGCCTATTCAGAAGTGCTCAGTCTGGGGAGGATGGATGAGAGGTGCTTAGTTCTTACTTAAGGCCACATAGACAGTCCCCCACTGCTAAGGGCGTCTGTCTGATCAGGTGCTTTTAGAAACTGCTCATAGCACACCTAAGAGATACCTATGACAAAAGCACAGTGATGACTGCTGCTTTTGCTGAAAACTTGCACAGAATGGCCTCACCTCTGAGCATTCATCTAGCTGCAGAAGAAACAGGCTCAGCTTTCTTCCCTAACTGAAGCAGTTCAAATACATCTTTCTTTACCCCTGAAATAATGACAGTTCTTGATATCAGCTTACCTCTGGCATCCAGACATGACTGAAAGCCTGTTTAAGATACTAAAAATCTCATTTGGAGTGTAGGACTGAAAGTTGAAATCAATGACAAATAAAGGTAGAGGGATGCTTGATTACCACATGGATTATTTACTTGCATTTTGGTGCCTAATTATTTTTGACAGTCCATTTAAAACAGCTGAAAGATTGCCTATATGGTAGATCATTTCTTGTACAGGCATTTTTGATTTCAGATTCTCTATGTCAAGCTAAAAAAAAACGTTCTTGTGTGTATATATGAGTTAGGGACTCATAACTCCATCTGTAGGCACTGGAAAGGTTGACATTCAGAATGTAAAATCACTTTGGAGTGGACAACTACAGGCATTCATTTTTGGGAGAAAAAGAACTATTTGGGGATAATGATCTCCTTGCTTTGGTGTTGTGATTTTGTTTTTGGTTGGTTTGTTTGTTTCTGTGAGAACTAATGAATAATGTCTGGACAAGATGGAGGATGTGTGTGTATGGCTTGTGTTTTTTGGGTCATTGTATGCAATAGTATCTATTTAACTTGTTATTTGGTATCAAGTAGTTAAATAAAATAAGCAGTACCAGATTACTGAATAATAATCTGACACTAAACGCCCTAGAAGCCCTATTCTACCTCTTTGCATTTGGCCCTGCCATCAGCTGTACTTTATAATGGATCAAGTCTTCCAGCATATGAGGTGTTCATTCCTACTTTCAGGGCTTTTTCTGAAAGGGTAAGGTTTTACCTTTCACTTTCTGCCTGATCAAATCCAGTGAGTAACCTCAAGACAGAATATGACCAAAGTGACAAAAGATGAATCAAGGAGAGACAAGGGGCTAAAATCATCCTTTGGCTGCCATCATCAGTAACATTCTTTTGCATGGCACTTTTCCAGGAGACCATGTCTGTAGCTGATCATAGCACTGTCTCCTCTGCAAGCCTGCCGGCTCACCTGTGAACCAAACCCGACTCTAAAGCAGCTGATGGAGTCCTTTGCAACAGGAGAGGGAGCTCTCACAACATCGATGGAAAAAAATTGAGGGTGCTGTTTACCGAAGGCAAGCAGACAGAAAACTGTTTTTGTTTTTGTTAAGTAGGAAGGAGGTGCATGCAGATATTCCTATGTTAGCTCACGGAAGTCATTAATAGTTTAAGTTACTGACAGCATGAAATAAAGACTTGCAAGAATCTGAAAATTGTTTGGGCCCTGTGTGTCTTGTAAGTCATAGGTAAGTGTCCACATATGAAAGAAGACATCCCATGCCTTTCCTCCTTGGGTCAGTTGAGCTTCTTCAGTGCTGCTGGTCAGCACAGCGCAATGTGATAATCAGTCATGGATGTTTCAGGTGAGGTCCAAGAAGGCAATGAAACAAACTGGCCTTGTTTTGGGAAAAATTGCAGAGGGCATACTCGCAGAATGATCACTTGATTTTCTTCATCCTATTCTTTCCTTCAAAGCCCCCATCAAAAGGCACATTTTGCCTTTGCAGAACTGTGTTCTTACTTAAGTCCACATAGACAGTTATGGACAGCTATACTGCCCCTGGGTGGACAGTTAACCTAAAATGTTTGTGTTTTTAACAAATTAATATATTAAAATCCCCTTTAAAAGAAAAATAGAATTCCTTTATTTAGGAAAAAAGATTTTAAAAGAACTTACGTTAATAGTCTCATAATTCTTATTTCTGGAAATTTTCCTGAAAATAGACTCAGAATCATTCCTGGTCTGTAACGTTCATTCAGTCACTGACAGAACCCTTTTTGTAATCAGAAATCTCTGTGCATTTAAAGTACATGCCAGTTATGAGATAGCTTTGATCTGTAATTATTCCAAAGCTTTTGCTTTATTAAGGAACAGTATTTGTATTACTGTTTAATATTTTAGAGAATATACATTAGTTAGAATCAACGTCTAAGCTCTTCCTAGAAACTGTCAATCTTTCTATAAAATCTGTATTTATTTTCTGGGAATATATGTTAAAGGTCCTAGGTCCTTTGGTAACCTGCAAGAAAACAGAGGTACACCTCCTCACTGTTCTTTGTCTACAACCCTTCTACAGAAATTTCCTTGCACAATATAGACATTATTCATTTTTGCTTTTTATTTGTGAGCTCTGATGAAAAAGACAATAGTGACAGCACAGCTACAGGGAAATGAAACCATAAAAATGCATCAGAACTGATCCTGCTCTCACTTGTAATGATGTAAATACTGAGCTTCTCCATTTGCTAGTGAGCAGACTACTGATTTAGGCCACAAGCTTGCACCAGAAGCAGAACAAGTTGAAGACTGTGCCAAAGGGCATCATTATTAGTGTCAATGAGGCCCTTGTTGGATACCAAAGCTTTTCATGGGGAATCTCAGTATAATTTCCACAGGCTAAGGAATGTGTCACTAGAAAAACAATGAAGTTGAAAGAATCCAAATGCTAACACTTTTCACATGTCTTCCTAGATGACAGGGAGAGCAGTGACTCATAATCTGTCATAAATATGAGGAATGTCAAGTGAAGTCAGAGGGATTATTGAAACTGAGATGAAGAGTAGAAACTTGTAGATTTACAAAGTACACAGATGTGTGATGAAAATGATTTATGTCCTGATGAGATGCAGAACCACATTTAAACAAGAATCTAAAGCAACAAAACATCACTGTCATGAACAATACTAATTCTCAGGTGGTATTCACTGGATCAACACTTTTCCAGGAGACAGGAAATTCACTAACTAATGTGATTCTCTTTGTCCTAAAGACACAGCCAAATTGTGAGGAAACTCTTTTGGCTTATGAAAATGTTGTAAAATTACAAAATATTTACTTTCATTTATTAGTAGTGCAGAACTTGGAGCAATTGGTTGAAATGTAGAAGAAAATGTAATCACTTCCTCCTCCTGTCTGAAAGGTTTGAATCCTTACCAGAAATTCCTGAATGCTACTGCACTAGAGATTATCTTGGCTTGTATTAAAAATGCTGTGGCCAGCAGGAGTAGGGTGGTGATTTCCCCCTCGTATTCAGCTTTGGTAAGGCCACACCTTGAATATTGTGTTCAGTTTTGGGCACTGCAATACGAGAGAGATGTGGAGGTGCTGAAGTGGGTTCAGAGAAGGGCAATGAAGCTGGTGAAGGGCCTGGAGAATAAATCTTATGATGAGTGACTGAGGGAGCTGGGGCTGTTTAGTTTGAGGAAGAGGAGGCTGAGGGGAGATCTCATTGCTGTCTACAACTGCCTGATGGGACATTGTGGAGAGGCTGCTGCTGGTCTCTTCTCACAGGTAGTTGGAGACAGAACAAGGGGCAATGGCCTCAGGTTGAGACTGAGTAGATTTTGATTGGACTTTAGTGTTGTGGAAGATAGATATCCCAGTTTGCCCCACCCTTCTGCTAATGGGGGAAGAAAGGGTGGGAGAAAAATAAAGGCTTGGGCCATTATGTCCCCTCCCAAAGTGATAGGTACCCACGGGTGTTTAGGTACTTGTAAGTGTCTTGCTCAAACAAAGGTAAGCAAGACCTGGTCAGTTTTGCAAATGTTATTCTGATTGGTCAATCTCTGTGGCGAAAGGAGCCATTGCACTCAGGCAAGTAATATAAATGGAGCTAAGTGGTAAGCAATTGGGCTGCTCCGTGATGCCTCTGCCTCACTGCTCTGCCTCAGTGTGTGCTGCTCTGCTCTACAAACTGCCCGGCTTGGACAACGTGGCCTGCTCTGCCTCATGCTTCAGACCAGATTAGCCCTGATGTTTTGGGCTTGAATGACCTGGAAACTTAAGTGCCTCAAGTTTACCAGAAGAAGGCATTAAGTGCCTCACAACATGGTGAGAAGTGCCACTGACGTTGCACTCTCTGCACATCTACAAGAGATCCTGCCTGCACCTCTGCAAACCTCCATGCCAAGAGGAACCAGGATCAGGTCAGATATCATCTGCCTCTTTCCCAGCACCCTACTAGAGTCAGGGAAAATCTGGAAGTCTCTCAACTGCTATCAAGATGCGGAGCAATTCCAACACTGCCACAAAGCAATCAGAGACTACCTCTGAATTCTACTTCACTGTAGTAAAACAGACTTTCCCTAGGACTCCAGGCTGCCTATTTGTAAGTGGGGAAAAGCCAGTTTGTATTCTTATTCTCCTAAATTAATGAATTGCCCAATAAGCATCCTTGTGAAGATTTTCCACACTGAATCAGAAATCAAATAGAAATAGTCTGTACATAGTTTGTGGGCAAGGCTTTTCAGAAATAAAATAACTACATATTTTATAATTCCTGGCTTGATAATTGCCGACAATTAATTCAATTAAGAAAAAAGTTTTTCACAGACAGAGTGGTCAGGCACAGGAATGAGCTGCCCAGGGAGGCGGTTGAGTCACTGACCTTAGATGTGCTTAAGGGTCACTTGGATGTGGTGCTTCAGGATATGGTTTAAGGTGAATCTTGTGGAGTAAGGTTATAGGTTGGACTTGGTGATCCTGAGAGTCTTTTCCAGCCTGAATGTTTCTGTGATTCTGTGTGATTTCCTGGTGAAGTTTCATCCTGTAAAAATAATTACATACATGTTGCAAAAGGGTTTGGAATCTGTCTCCTATGCTAGAAAGCTGCTCTCTGACTAGAGATCTAGACTCATTTATTTGCTGTTTCTCTCAGTAATCATTTATATATAGTCTATGAAGTGGGAGGGCATCAGTAAGATGGGAAGAGGAAACCGTGTATCAATGAATGCTTCATCCTAGTAGTTGAGAACTTTCCTGTGAGATAGCTTGATTCAGAGCTTCTTTCAGGAAGAGATTCTCAATCGGGAAGAGATCTTAATTGCTGGGTACTGAAAATGAAACTCAACTCTGTAAAATACATCACCAGTTACCTAGTGTAACAGTCTTGTAACAGTCTAGCCATGAGAGAAAGATATTCAGCTGAGGGGAGTTGGGCTATAGTTATTATTCCAGTGTATGCTTACTTGACTCTGCAAGGACAAGATGACAGTCCAATATGGGAGCAGGGTCACCCATATTCTTGATCTATGCTCACAAAACTTAGGAGATGACAATTTTTTCTAGCCATTTTCTAAATGTAGGGCATCATCGCCTTTACTCTGGGAATGAGTCATTTGGTGTCTACGAGAAGATAAATTGCCAAGAGAACCCAAACTATTTTAAATCTGTTTCACTGGGAATATTCTTTCAAAGTCTTCGATTTGTCAGCAAAATATAAAGATTGGTGATTTCTATGTCTTTAGTTCTGATTAGGTGTTAGAGTTCCTCCACACAGACTCTCTTAGAAAAGGGAGTTTAGTCTCTTACCTTGTCATAAAATTGATGTGTGATCTTAAAGCGGAGAACTGAGCAACAAAACTGACTGAGGAACTAAGAAAGTAAAATGTAGAGCATGAAAGATTGCAATTTATGTGGGTTTAAAACTGATTGTTAAGAGGGAATTTATTGAACCTTATAAAATCCTCAATAGCATGCATAATGTCCCTGTAGTTTACTGTTTCCTTTAATATAAACTAAAGAAGTATAAATATGGAACAGATGGTTAGAAACACGTTTTCCATACTAAGAAACATAAGTGCATCTTCCTGCAGAAAGGTTGTTGGAACAATTTCTAGGGGAGCAGAAAATTCTAGCCTATGTATTATCTGTGTGGAAAATACACCTGACTGCTGAAGTTTGTATTAATTTCTGAACTGTAGAAGCCACTTCTGCCTACTTGATCACTTAGTGAGATAGAGAAGTTCAGTCCTGGAACAAATAATCAACTGTGCTAGAATTACTGCAGAAATGGACTGTGGTGAATGCTGAGGCACGCCTGGCCGCTGCAAAGCCAAGAGAAAATGAGAATACTCTTAACAAAAATTTAATGTACAATCTTTTGAAATTGAGTCCTTTTAATTTTTCCTTATGTATTTGCTTTTTCCTTTACAATGTGTCTTCTAGTGTGCCTGGAGTGTATCTAGTGTATCCACAGTTCTTCCCAATAGTCCTAAGATGATATTTTCTGCACATGGAAAGTAATTCCTGAACTGCCTGTCTGTACACCTCATTCCAAAACCTTGTTCAGGTCTGTATCTGGGGAGAATTCTGAATTCACTGAACAATTCTGCTGAATGATCAGCTCAGGGTGTGAAAAAAGGGAAAACTTTTGAGGAGGAACTTAAAGGTCTGCAGTATGGAAATGCAGTTACTCCCAAACTACTGTGTTGCCTGCAGAGATAATACTTCTTAAGGTTAACTTAGCTGACTTTGGAGTTAAATTCTTTCTCTCTCTGGAGTTACCTTTCTCTTTCCCCTTACCAAATATGTAGCTCCATCGTACAAAACTTTGCCAGTAAGCCAAATCCTGAGGTCATTTCAGATTTATGTTTCAGATCCATGTTATTGAAACTGAAAAGTGAAATGGTAAAAAAAAATTAATACAGTTCTTCCAAATTAAATAAAAATCTATTTTGCAATGGAAATCTCTGCATCCTATCATCTCAGGGTAAATCAGGAGGTTTTTGATAGTGAATTTGATGGCATTATTAGTGGATACCTAATTGTTTATTTGACACTAATTTGAGAATGTATCTCAGAATCTGCTATTGTATGTGTATTTTAAACAAAGATGAAGAAGTGTATCTCAAAGTCATATCTATGTTGGGGATTGAATGACCACATGATTAGACTCAGATGTGACATTTTTCTTTAAACCACTCTTGATGGACTAATTTCTTCTTTATTGCTGCTACCATTGGATTATTTCCCGTAAGTTTGTTTTACAGACCAGCGTGCCCAGTGCTAGGCACTGTAGAAACACAGAACAGATCTCTATTATGCAAAATACATGGCTTAAGAGGAAAAAAAAAGGTACAATCTGTTGATGTTAGCCATAAGTAGACATAAATATCTCTTTTTCTGTCCACAAATACATAACAATGATAAAACGACACTGTGCCTGTGGATGTCCTTTGGACACAATGCTGTCCCAACATGCTTATGTCTCTTGTGATATCCTGCCAGTTTGGAACATGAACAGAAAATATGGGATCTCTGCACTCATCAAAGAAAGAGCATGCACAGTGAAGCAAAGGCATTCAGTATGGAAGCCAAGATATGTTCCACCTCTGTGAAATTACACAAGAGAAGGATCATGCTGGCATGGAAGGAAGAATGAGTGGTGTCACTAGGTCCTATCTTGGACAGAATGATCCATAAAGTAACATTGAAAACTGAAATTCTTTATTTTCATCTGCTGACATTTACAGCAGTTCCCTACTTTTTTCTCTTAATGCCAGTGTTATTTGCTTCCATGATATATTCCTCTTTTTAGTCCCACTCCTTGCATTTATTAATCACATAATCCATCTTTACCAAACAGCCAGTGCCAGGATTTCAAGTCCTACACATTCTCAAAATGGCTATAAAGTAAAACTCTTTTAAGAGCCTCAGGATAGTGGCTGGTTGCATAAAGCAGATTATTCCTGTCTGGGGTTTCCAGGAAATTGTTGTATTCCACTTATTACCTGTCTTTGAAATCAAAACATCAAGGTAGTTTATCTCTGAAATGCTACACTTCACAGTATACGAGACCAAAACCCTAATAGCATCATGAATTTCATATAAAGTAACAATACATTTTTCCAAGAGATCTTTCTCCCTATTCCACATCATGAAATCATAGCTAATAAACTTATACATGAGTGCTCCATGTAAATGTATTAAAATCCTTGATTGACTGAANCCCCCCAAAATAAGCTGTAAATAAATAAGCATGATACAGGATACAAAACTTGGTTATTTTCCTTTCATGAAGAGACAAGTCCAGTCAGGTTGTGACATTTAAGAATATTGTAAGTGAAATATTAACAGGCAGAAAGCATACTTGAAGAGCCCTGCAAAGTGCAAGTAATCTGAGCAGTCCTTAATGGTCTTCCTACGTATTGACTATCTTTTGCTGTCACTTAGATCTCAGCAATTACTTGGTCTGCAGCAGAGCTACTGGGAGGTGTAGATTTAAATTATGCATAGGCATAGAGGTGTGGATTCATTGTACTCTACTTAGGTACCTTGCTGAGATGCTGGATCTAAGAATCTGGTCACTCTGAACTCCACAGTCAATGGAGAAAGACACAAACATCCAGAGGGTGACTCAGCTTTCAAGTGGGCAGAATCCTCTGGAGGTACTTATCAATCAGCGTTTACTCAGAGAAATTCTTGGGCAAAGCAACTTTTTTATTTAGAGGCCTCTCTCACGTTGGATTAATCTAAAGACAGCATTTTTCTCATATAGTTCATGAGTAAGTTCACTGAAGTAATTGTGTTTGCACTGAGTTAAAATGCATGAGAGATAACCAGCTACATCTATTTTAGGAAGTGGGCATAACCATGAATAGGTTGTTCCTTTTAGCTGCTGAGGGCTGGATAGAGAGGAAAAAACAGCATGTTCACTGCACATGATGATTTGAGTATTCCACTAATCAGCTTCCAACTACTTCTTTATGGTCAACTTCACATTATTCCAAAAGTTCATTCCAACAATATTTCATGTCTAAGCCCCAAGATCCTTGATGTTACATCTCATGTCCCTAACCAGTAACTGAGATTATGCTGCAATGACATCTGAAGTTAGAATCGAACACTTTATCTCTCTGTGAAGCAAAACTGAGCAGCAAACTCCTGCGCCTGTAGGTTCAACAGCAAAATTCCCTCAAACTCCCCTGAGCCCAGGGTTTTGCTCAGTGACCCTGAAAGAAATATAATCACTGCTGTCATTTTGAATCTTTCTCTCACTCATTTGTCTGTAATGCTGTTTGTAATTTTCATGTTTTTAGATTTTAAACATTTCTTGTAGGGATCCTGTCTGAATATGTCTGTAAATCACCTATCACACAGCTGGTGCAGTAATACAATAATAATAATTAATTAATAATGGGCCTGTTCCTTAGAAGTGTTGAGAACTGGCAACTGACATTGATGTCAACCCTTCTCAGAGGAATCAAGTCATTAATAATAAATAATAGCACGAAAATAATAATATCACATTCTGTTTTTTCTCACTGCTGTGAAGATCAAATCTTTCTTTCCATTTGCTAACTACAAGCTTATAGACCAAGTTACATATAGGACATATACCTGCAGTTACACCAGCTTACTGTCCCACACAAACTCTGGGCTGACTTCAGGTTATCTGGCAAGATAGTTGAATTTGCAGAGCCTTCACAGCCTGAAAGCGATATATCTGACAGACCAAAACTCCAAACGTCCCACACAATAAAGATGTGAAGGTTAAAAAAGCAGATGGCTTGTTATATAGGGCTATTTCAAGCTTGTTTCAGTTAAACCTCAGATAGGCTAATCTCCCTACCATCATTCTTCTCACTCTTGTTAGAGTTTGCTTACCTTCACATGCCACTGAACTTTCCTCTGCTAACCTGTGCATCCAGTCTGCCGAGAGATAACCTTGTAACCTAATCTAAGACACTAGTGATGCAGAGAGGGTATTAGTTTCAGTGCTGGACACAATGAACTTTCTCTGTTGCTGCACAGAGGATTTCATTTGAGGCTGTCAATCAGTCATCTTTCAAGTGTAAAAATCGCTTTTGTAATGAAGGGGTTATTAGCCACATAATTCTCTGCTTTTCTTAATTGCTGTTTTTCTGAGTCCCTGATGTTAAGTTATTACATCAGAGTTGATTGAAAGCAGTTAAATGGTAATCACTTGATTTTTAGCATTGCTGGAATCTCAAAGGGCTGTGTTACTTGTAATTACAGCATTTTTCTTTACTTCTCTTTGAATCTTAGGAGACAAAGCTTTCATCAGTACTCCTGGTTAATCTGCCTTTGCAATATCTTTGTTTCTTCAGCTCATCAATATTTGTAATGCTAGCCAATAAAATACAAAACAGGCATCTGCACAATAGTACTTGTGCTATGTAGCAAAAAAGAAAGAAAAAAAAAAGTTAACAAATCCCACCATATTTATTGCCAAGACAGACTAAAACCTTTGGGGATTTCTGCATCTCTGTTTACAAACACTCGTGAATGAAGTCTCTGTTGCTTGAATTTATAGAATTGTTATTCTTACACCATGAAGTTGATGAGTACAATTATGAGAAGAAAAAAGAAACGGAGAACAAGAGAATGGCATATATATTGGAAAGAGCAGATTACAATTATGGATATCACATTTATTTTTTTATTAGAATGTGTTTTACACTGCTTTTGTTTCATTCTATTGTCCTGCAAGACCAGTAAATTAGTAACTCAGCATCTAGAGAGAATCAAGGCAGAGGTAGTAGCACCAAGTCACACAAAGAAGGGAGAATATGATGGGAGTCATGCTTGTTCTTGGTAGAAATACCAAATTCATAGAATCATAAAATGAGAGAATCAGTCAGGGTTGGAAGGGACCACAAGGATCATCTAGTTCCAACCCCCCTGCCATGGGCAGGGACATCCTACCCTAAATTAGGCTGGACAGAGCCTCATCCAGCCTGGCCTTAAATACCTCCAGAGATGTGGCCTCAACCATCCCCCTGGGCAACCCATTCCAGGGTCTCACCACTCTCATGCTGAAGAACTTCCTCCTCATGTCCAATCTGAATCTCCCCACTGCCAGCTTTGCTCCATTCCCCCTCATCCTGTCACTACCTGATAGCCTCAAAAGTCCCTCCCCAGCTTTCTTGTAGGCCCCCTTCAGATACTGGAAGGCCACAATAAGGTCACCTCAGAGCCTCCTCTTCTCCAAACTGAACAGCCTCAACTTTTTCAGTCTTTCCTCATAGGAGAGGTGCTCCAGGCCTCTGAGCATCCTCATGGGCCTTTTCTGGACATGCTCCAGCGTATCCACATCCCTCTTATAACAGGGGCTCCAGAACTGGATGAAGTACTCCAGGTGGGGTCTCACCAGGGCAGAGAAGAGGGGGACAATCACCTCCCTTGCCCTGCTGGCCACACTTCTTCCGATGCAGCCCAGGATCTGGTTGGCTTTCTGGGCTGCAAGTGCACACTGCTAGCTCATATTGAGCTTGTCGTCCACCAGCACCCCTAAGTCCCTCTCTGCAGGGCTGCTCTCCAGCCAGTCACTGCCCAGACTGTATGTGTGCTTGGCATTGCCTCAACCCAGTTGCAGAACCTTGCACTTGGTGTTGTTGAACCTCATGAGGTTGGCTTGTGCCCAGCTCTCCAGCCTGTCCAGGTCCCTCTGGATGGCATCCCTGCCCTCCAGCATGTCTGCTGTAACACACAGCTTGGTGTCATCTGCAAACTTGCTGAGGGTGCACTCAATGCCTTTGTCCATGTTGCCCACGAAGATGTTGAACAAGACTGGTCCCAGAACTGATCCCTGAGGGACTCTGCTTGCCACTGTCCTCCACTTGGACATGGACCCATTGACAGCCACTCTTTGGGTGCAGCCATCAAGCCAGTTCTTTACCTATCTGGTGGTCCACCCATCAAACCCATGTTTCGCCAGCTTGGAGACCAGGATGTGGTGTGGAACAGTGTCAAAGGCTTTGCTCAGGTCCAGGTAAATTACATCACTTGTAAACAGGCCTGCTGTGTCAGCTCTGCCCACTGATAACACACCTGACAGTCACTTGCATTAATGTGACTAGGGTGGCCAGGGGGAGCTGCGAAAATCTGAATAAAAGACACTGGGCCAATACCATCTTGGGTGAGTGTGTGAGTGGGAGAAGACATCACCATGGACCTTCAACCTGAAGACAGCAGCACAGGAACCCTCTCACCACCACCACAAACCGTGCTGTACTCTACGTTCTACCTGCTGTAAGAAGATAAGAACTCCCAAAGAAGACCACACGCACTGGGAAAACATCTCTGGGCATACAAAACTGAAAACGGACTTGAATTTTGGGGAACTCCATCTCTCTCTCTTGCCCCACCCCCTCTGTGGCAGATGGTAATATAATCCCTTTCCTGCTCTTCTCCTCTCTTCTTGTGGTTTTTTTCGGTTTTTGGGGGTTTTTTCCCCCTCTCTCTTCCCTTCTCTCTCTTTCCATTTTGTTTACCTTATCCTTTAATAAATAGTCTGATACCTGGTCTCGCTTGTACCTTAATTCCATGGGACAGAAATATATAAGAACAAATTTCACTCCTCTGGACAAGAAATACTGCTAATCTTGGTCCTCCAACCTGTGACACTGAGTTGTTAATGCCCATTGTTGATACTAGCAAATTATATTCTTAAGTTTGCAGATGTAGCATACACTAAACTGGAAAAGTTTAGTACCTTTAGCTCCAGTGCAGAACAAAAGCCCCACTTAAAATAAGTTTTAGTTTTGATGCTCCTTAGCATGAGGATGCCTAAACATCAAGTAACTATGTTAGTACTTGAAATAATAATTTTCTTGTTGTACACAGTTGTCGGTTTAAAGCTTTTGACTATTTTTCAAAGGCATGAAAACCTACAGTTATTGTCAGAAGTTGTGGGCTAAACCTGACTCATTAAAAACATATTTAAGAAACTTCTCTGGGTCCCACACTAACACTCACAAATTTTAGCCCGACAGAGAAAAAAAACCCAAAACTTCACATAAATTTAGGAGTCATAATTTTAGTTTGCATATATTTGCTCCTCACTTCATCAAGGTGCTACTGGAGAAATCCAAAAAGGTGACTGACTTCTTGCAGTTCTCAGACTATGTTTTCACACAGTGAGGGCTTGAATTTGTGCATTTTATATTAAGGAGGTGTAGGAGGTGATAGACATCTCTTAGAGTGGAAGTCAGAACTCCATCTACCCACCTGTTGTGGAAGATACATGCCCTGGCTTGCCCAGGCATGATCCCATGGTCCCTTCCCTCTGCTGAGGGGAGGAAACAGAGAACAGGGAGAAGACAGAAAGCTTGGACACACCCTCTTTGAGGGTCCAAGACTTGCCCAGACTTGTTCCTCCCAAATAAGGGAAAGCAAGCTTCTGGCTTCAACTAATATGGTCAGGTTTGGCAAAGTACCATTCTGATTGGTGAATCTGTGTGGCCACGGCAGCCATTTACATTCGGGCAATCAATAAATAGGCTTCTGCCACATGCTTTGCTGCTTTCACTTTTACTTCTGATTTGCCTGTTCTGCCCTGCCACATGCTCCTCCTGCATTGATCTTCAAGATCTTTGGGTACTGTCTAATGCTACTTGGTGAGTAAATATTTCAAAGCCTGTCTCCAAGAAATTCTCTAACCACATTCTGTTGTGCCTTTCTGCCTGAAAGTCCCCTGGTGGGCAAGAATAATATTTGAAACTAAGAACCTCTTTCCAGTTTTAATGTTTGCATTAGAATAGAATAGAATAGAATAGAATAGAATAGAATAGAATAGAATAGAATAGAATAGAATAGAATAGAATAGAATAGAATAGAATAGAATAGAATAGGCCAGGTTGGAAGAGACCTCCGAGATCATCCAGTCCAGCCTATCACACAGCCCTATCCAATGGCACCAAGTGCTCCATCCAGTCTTTTGTTGAACACCTCCAGGGATAGCGACTCACCACTTCCCCAGGCAGACCATTCCAATGGCAAATCACTTTCCAGTACCTCAATATCTCTCTTGAATTGAGGGGACCAGAACTGAACACAGTACTCAAGATGTGGCCAGACCAGTGCCAAGTACAGGGGAAGGATAACCTCCCTTGTCCTGCTGGCCACACTATTCCTGATACAAGCCACATTGGCTCTCCTGGCCACCTGGGCACACTGCTGGCTCATGTTCAGCTACTATGTACCAGCACCCCCAGGTCCCTCTCTGCCTGGCTGCTCTACAGCCACTCTTTCCCCAGCCTGTAGTGCTGCCTGGGGTTGTTGTGGCCAAAGTATAGAACCCTGCACTTAGCCTTGCTAAATCTCATCCCATTGGCCTCTGCCTACCCATCCAGCCTGTCCAGCTTCCTCTGCAGGGCCCTCCTACCCTCCAACAGATCGACACCTGCTCCTAACTTGGTGTCATCTGCAAACTTACTGATGATGATCTCAATCCCTTTGTCCAGGTCATCAATAAAAATATTGAACAGGATCGGGCCCAGCACTGATCCCTAGGGCACTCCACTAGTGACTGGTCACCAACTGGATGCGGCACCATTCACCACCACTCTCTGGGCCCAGACATCCAGCCAGTTCTTGGCCCATTTCAGAAAGGATTTGTCCAAGCCATGAGCTTCCAGTTTTCCCAGGAGCTCTTTGTGGCAGATGGTGTCACAGGCTTTGCTGAAGTCCAGGTAGACTACATCCACAGCCTTCCCCACATTATTTCTTAAATTGTTCTAGTTTTGCCTGTTCCCTGTGTCTATAAGTATCCAAACTGTGCATTTTGAATATTGTAAATAGGCTTTTTTTGAAAGATTTAATGTTAATAAGCAGTTTTCATAGTTATTAACAATCTTCTCCTGGATATAAAAATTAATATAGATTATTAATTTTGCATAACTCATAACACCACCCCCAAAATAATGCATATTATGAGTATTGAGGTAGTGCTCAGTTTCCAGCCCAGCGAGACTGGGATCTTTCCTTGGGAAACATACCCTTCACAGGGCTTCAATAGGGCATACTTCTGGAAAAGAGTCTTTAACTCTTCTCTATGGAGTACTGCTTTTTATAACTGAGAAAAAAAAAACCAAAACTTTGAATTTTTTCAAGAAAATGTCAATATTATAGAATACCAAATTGAAAAAATATATGTTCCCACTCCTTAAGCTAGACTAGTAAACAAAACCCAAACTTGTTTTAAAATGACATATTTATAGTTCATCTTATTACACATATTTCAGCATGTTTTTTTAAAGGGAACAGAGTATTCACCATGGGAGAAGAACTATTTCTTACCCTCTGGTAGATAATTTCAGTAGATATTTGGTGGACGTGCATAGTCAATGTCACCATAATGTCCCTGACAGTAACACCTCCAGGGATGTCTATCCAGACATGATTTATGAGTATGGGGCTATTTTAGGGTGCTAGTGAATGATGTATCTTTAAACTGCATAAACAGAAAGAGACAGAAACAAGTTTCATGCCTCTCAGTCAAACAAATCCAGTTAACTGTATGTAGGTAATGAGAATTGTTATGTCAATCAGCACAATACAAAAAGCAAAAAGGTGTATGGTGTTTGCTGAAGCTGTAGAAAGATTTTCTGGCGTGCTAGAGACAGAATTACTGCTGGAAAAACAGGAGACGTGTCACTGGTTTTAAGCTGAACTTTGATTATCTTACAGACACGTTAAAAGTGAGCTGCAAAACCTGCACTGTCTTTTCTCTTTATATTGGGTATAGGATACAAAGGTAGGCCAGTGGTAATAAAGGCATCACACAATTTAAGATTTATTTCCAGAACCTTTGTTGTAGAATGCATCCCTTCCCTTGGCAATGGTTGTCTTCTAAACCCCAGCTTCTGAAACTGAATATGAAGTGTTTCCTGAAACGTATTTTTGTGCTTCTGAACTGTTTCATTCTCTCCCTCAAATGTAGTTCTCCTTGAAAAAAAAAAACCAGGACCTCCGTTTGTGGGATGTGCTTCAAGCACATAATGCTATTTAATTTTTCTTATCCACTACTTCAGTAAGAGTTCTGGTGTGACTAAGGAGAACTTACATGAGTAAGAGCTCTTAGGATCAAAGGCTTAAAAATATTCTGCTCTCGTTAAGTCACTGATGGCAGTCAGGGAAAAGAAAAAAAAAAAAAAAAAAGACACAAAGAACTGCTTATGAGCAAGCCTCATTTGAAAGCAGGTGCTGTTGCAGTTATCCAGCAGAAGACTCAGTTCGCAAGTTGTCCGTAGACTATAGAAGAAAGAAGGTTTAATACAAAAGATTGTCTTATTGACCCAGCTTGATCTGTGTTTCAAAGGCAAAGTTGGAGGTGTACTACAATGAGCTTCACATTGATTCATATGAGGAAAGAATGACACAGCTCAGCCCATACCATTGTCCTTTTTTTCCCCCCCCTTTTATCTCCTGCCTCTGTTTCTTTTCAAGGTAAAAAAAAAAAAAAAAAGAGCTACAATTAGTTCATCTTAAAGAGATTAGACTTCCTACTCAAAATCTGGAAAAGATGCTGAGAAATCACAGCAATCCTGGAGGGCTTTTGTTTTGCTTTATGCATTTTTTACTTTAAGCAACAAATAAATATTTACAAACAGGAGGCAAGAAAGAGAGGAAATGGAAATATTTGTTTCATTCCTTTTCTTTCTCTCATACACATATATATGCATGCATGCAGACACACAGAGACACTGGTTTTACAAACTGAAATGAATATGGACATCACTGAGAATAATCTCTCAGGTCCTCGTTTTCCATTTTTGTGGGGATAATGAAATCAATTTAAAAAGACTAACAACAGACTGCTTTCCCATGAGTCAAAACTAATTTTCTGATATGAATAAAGGAATTCTATATAGTGAGAGCTGTGGAGCATCGGAAAGAAATTAATGACCTAGATTTGGGTAGTTGTATTACTCACAAGTGGCAATGTATGAATTATATAGGTCAGCCTCAGCAAACCCAGATGTCTTAGCTACCAAAAGTCCCATTTGCAGAAATCAGAAAGAGGAATTATATCTTATAATTGGATTGTAAATAATATCTGATGGAGCTATTGCCTTGTTGTTAAAATGACTGAATGGTGACTCAACTAATTTTTACATATTCATCCAGCCAGTGGAATTTGCATCACCCACATTAGGTCCCTTAGAAAATGTACAGCAACAATCAATTAAGCAGAGATTGCACCAAAGCCATCCTGCTGACTGCTTATTTTCAGAGAGAGTTACTAGATAACTCAGACAGCTTAGTAAAATCACACGGGCTACCTCCAGAAAAAAAAAAAAAAAAACAAACCAAAAAACAAAGAACAAAACCCAAAACAAACACACTCCCCAAAAAACAAAAAAAGAAAAAAAAAGTTTTAAAAAGACATTTCCATTTAATATGCTGCTTTGGGCCTCCCAGAGTTGCTACCTGCTGTGGAAGATATCTAGATCTTTACCGTTTCTGTGAGCTCAACAGAATATCTTTGAAGGACTAAAAGAAGTTCAGGCCTTTACAAGTGCAGAACAGAAGAACAAAGAGATGCCATGACACTTTTCTCTTCCCATTGTCTAGTATGAAGTTACCATTCTAATCAGTTTTGGGAATAATTTCAAGTTTTCTTAGATGGGCAGAAATGGAATTAAAATCTCTTGAAGGGGTGTTCCTGGTAGAGCTCATAGATCATTATAAAGCTGGCAAGGGAGGCAGGCAGAAAGCTCCTTGATGTGATCAAGGCTATGTTGTGATTGGCATGTTAAAAGCAGAACTTTTGGTGCCAAAGAAACTTTGTGTATGAAACCATGGATGGTTCAAAAGCCTAGAGAGTATCTGTACCTCCCTGTCTAGGTTAGCAACTAACTTGAAGGCTGGAAGACTTGCGATTGGACAAGGGGCCTGCTGATTGGTTATGACATGTTTATAACTTTTCTAAATCTCTTTATGGAGCTATTGTCTGCTCAAAAGTGGCACAAGACTCCATAGGAAGATGTCTGCATGCATGAAAATGCTGCCCTTTTCATCTGTATCTTCATGTGGAATAAATGTACCCACCTATGCGAAAAAGCTCTTTTCATACAAAAAAATGTCTTTTATTTGGAATCCAAAATTTCCATTAAATGCTTTTTCATTAGGGAGCTTACGGCCTCCTTTTATTTTTTTATTTTTAATTTTTCAGTGGCATATAGCTTGGTTTCTTGGTCTGCAGATCCCCTAGACATTGGACAAGAAAGCTGCTAAATTTCCATTTATAATAATTTTATGTGGCTTATTGCTTGCAAGAAAAACAAAGCTACACAATTCAGTCATTATAAAAGGCCATTATTAATTTATTCCTGTTGTACTAGAACTTGATAGTCTGTCTTGTGTTCTAAAAAATGCCTTTGTATCTTGTTTTTTGTTATCTCCTAGGCATGTAATCTAATTAACACACATACACTGCTTTGAAGATGTAAAGCAATATATGAATACTTAAAACACCAAATTAAGGCTTTTAGAGGTGAAATCATGGGGCAGCAGGCAGGAAGTACAACACACAAGCAGCAGTGCCTGAAGGTAATTGCCCTTGTAAAAGGCAGGAGCAAATATAATACCCCAGAATTCCTGTGGGGAGGAAAAAAAAGCAGTGTCAACCACTGAGAAAGAACCTGGCCTTTGCTAGCATCCGGTGATAAAGAATTGGGGGTCTGCTGCTATCCTGATCTCTAGATCCCCTTAAATATAATAGATTATATTTCATTGTGATTTCACCTTGCGGTCCTGGAAATGAGGAAGGAAGGTATCACAGGGGAGAATGAGACCTAGAAGTTTAGGTCCATATTCTGACAGCTGTTAAAACTGGAAAAAGATGGATTTGTTACATTCATATGAATAAATTTAAACAGATTCACACCTGTCAGTTATGGGTAGTACTGAGTAGGCTACATTACATAATTTTGGTCAGTAAGATGCACATCTCGTCAGTTACTTTACAATGAAAGGTCATACATAGCAAAACTACTTCAAGACTTCAGTTGGATCATTAGCATTAATCACATAATAGCACAATAAAGCAGCACTAGGTCTTACACGGAATGGTCTTATATTGTTAAAAGATATTTGTGGGATGTGGTAGCTTTCTGACAGTTTAGTCGTTAGGAGCCAATTTCAGGCAGCCAGGATGGATTCAGTTACCTAAACACCGACACTCCATGCCATTTGAAACACTGCATCTGAGTCTGGGCTAGCAGATTGGCGCAAGCTCTGAGGGACACATGCTTTTCCAGAGCAGCAGCTGAAGCTCAGGAGAGTGTTGATCTGCCAGTCCTGCCTGCCATCCCTGCAGGGATGTTAGAGATGTTAGGATGTTTCAGATGGCATTGGCTGCCTACGTTTATGCAACCAAATCCCAGCCATTCAGCCAAGTGCCACTGTTTGGCATCAGATAGTGATAAGTGTGATAGCTTCTGCTCAATTTCCATGCCATTAATCTCTCTTTTTCTGGAAACTTTTCCTGCAGCACACATAAACCCTATGCCACAACTGTTATTTACAGATTACGTTAATGTCCTGGTTTCACAGTCTGCCCTCCAAGCGAAGCCCCCCCCCACTCCAGATGGGAGGAAAAGTAACACATGCAAAAAACAAAACTGGGTTGAGATAAGGAGTTTAATGAAATGATATGCTGTACAATTGCCTAAGCCTATTTTGCAGAAAAGCACAGCAAAAGCAGAAGCAGCAGCAGAAATCAGTGATAAAACAGCCCCCC
>VWZI01005760.1:64637-75110 GCA_013396835.1 Psilopogon haemacephalus | reverse complement strand
TTGGGCAGTGCTGTGGCATTGCCTCCACTTTGGCAGTGCTGTGGCTCCTTCACCAGCCAGCATTCCTGTGGGAGTGTGTGGTGGCTGCAGGAGAGGAAGAACAAGAGAGAGAGAGAGAGAGAGACTTGCAAAGTTATTTTCCAAGCCCTGCTGTGGCATTCTTCTCCCAGATCTCCCTTTCAAGTGATCTTAAGGAGCTGTCATGGTGCCAGAAGTTACATACAAACCACAGTTTAACATACTCATCAGGCTGAAAACAGGAGAACATCACAACTGATCACAAGGCTACCACTGGGGTGAGATGAAAGCAAACACTGATCTTTCTTAAAATGTTCGGGTTTGGTTAGGGGTTTTTTTTTGTTGTGTTTCCTTGTCTATTGTCCTCTGATCTTGTCCTGTCCCATAGCTGTTTTTAGAGAAGGCACTGCTAGAGCATCAGAGGTCCCTTTTGGTTGAACATCACTCTTTATTTGTTCTTCTTCCCCACAGGTGTCTGTTTCTCCTGGCCTTCATCAGCTCTGTTGGATGTGTCTGCTGGCTAGGGGCTGGGTGGATTGGAGAATAATTTATATCCCTCTGGTGTCCTCAGGGGCTTCACACACCATTATTAATACCAACTGCTTTCAACCCCTGGGGAGAAGAAGCCACCAGGGAACTTCTCTGTATGTACAAAGAGGTACTAGATACTGCGTTCCTGCCTGTGCAATGTTCTCTATTGTCTATGTTTTCATTCTTAGTGCCCTGTAAAGGTTTAAAGGGGATACCCAGATTCATAATGAAACAGATATGGTGTGTCAAGACCTGGAGATAAGGAAGCCTTGGTAATGCAGGAAACAGAATGCAGGGGAAACAGTGGGGGTTTAAGGGATGACACACAGGCTCTCAACTGCAGGGGTTGACACACAGGCTCTAAGTGCAGGCCATGCAGGAATGTGGTGTCTGGTGAAGCCAAGAGCAGGATGACCTTAGGGGTTGTAAAAACTCTGATAAAAAGGTGTAACAAAGAACTCACCGTTTTTTTGATGTTAGGCAGATGTATTTTGTATCAAGTAGAGATGTGTGACTACATACTTCTAGTTAAGCCAATCACTGTGTTAGCTTTAGCTATTTGGACAGGTAAACAGCCAATAGAATAGTTGCACGCTGCCTTCTTTAGAATATCCAAGCATATATAAGATGAACAAATGCATGTAATAAACGGAATTAGTTTGTATCAAACTGCCTCCCCATCTCCTTGTTTGCAGCAGTTTAAAGCTTATCTGGAACTGTATCCTGACTCATCCCTGGGGGTGGTCTGACCTGCCCCCAGGAGTCCTGTTTAGCTCTCTCCCACTTTCTGCTGAGACTGCTATAAAAGGGGGTGGACAGTTTGCCTCTTCCTCTTTCTGGCTTGGTCCCTCCTGCCTGCCCAGCACCTTGCTGCCCTGCTGCTATCTCACCACCTGCTCTCCAGCAAACATGTGAGGAGAGCAATCATTTTTTGGAACTCTAACTCAACTGCATCCGTCATCAGATCATCAATTTTACAGGTTGCATTTGTATTTTGTGTATTTTGCCCTTCTTTTTTTTTCCCCTATCCTCTGTAATTCCCCTCACTTCTATACCCTGTATTTTGGTTCCTTTTCCCCCCATCCTCTGTAACTCCCCTTCCCTTCTATTTATTGTTAAAGTTTACCTTTTTTTCCACTTCCAAATGGAATTGAGTATTTATTGAGCTTTTTTTGCTCAGGGGGCCTAGCTTAAACCCAATACATGTCCAGAGAGAGAATTGACTAACTTCTGTTCATGTAATGGAAGCAATTCATATCCCTCTGGTTCCTACACTAGGGTGCAAAGCATGGCATGGATTTCAGTGGTACTGCCCCAGCAGTCAGTCAAACAAGCAGGGCCATGTTAGGCTTACACCTCATGGTTTATTCAAGGCTGTAGGTAACCTAGAGATAGGTTCTTGCTGATCTTGACACCCAGCTCCTCTCAGAAGCTGAAATGAAGAGATCCTAGAGTGCTGGATGGAGACACAGTTACATTCTCAACGTGGTCAAGAAGTTTCAGCATCTTGGTAGTGTCCCCTGGTTTGGTGTCTTCAGGTACTCAGCTGGAAGAAGCAAGAGATGGTTTTCAGTCCCAGTTTCAAGAACCATTCAGATATTGGACAAAACCCAGACAAAACAGTCAATGATGCAAAAGCCTAGGATCAGAGAGTCCTGTCCTAGGAGTGCTCTGCTCATCAGGCTTTGGAGCACAACCTTTTTTCTTGGGCCCACTGACTCCTGAATTATTTTTCACAGCACACCCAGCTTGGGGCTGTGCCAACTCCTTCCTGGAGGGCTGAAGACCACAGAAGCTCTTTCTGGGGGAGCAGGAGGCCTGGGTTTGTTGCTGCCAAAGAATGGAGGGAGGGGGAAGCTGACCCTCCTCTCACTGCATCTCTGCCCCTAGGCTAGGTTTAAGATAACAGTTCCCAGCTTGTAAGGCACACCTTGCAGCCAAGTACTACAGAGTATAAATGCAGATGCCTACACACTACAAATAATAAATTCAATGAAGCCAAGTGTAAGCTAAGAAAAGAACCAAAGAAATCTGTGTCCAGTTCTCCTAGAATCATAGAATCAGTCAGGGTTGGAAGGGACCACAAGGATCAGCCAGTCCCAACCCCCCTGCCATGCCCAGGGACACCCTACCCTAGAGCAGGCTGCCCACAGCCTCTGCCAGCCTGGCCAAAAACACCTCCAGGGATCTGGCCACAAACACCTCCCTGCAGGGGCAACCCATTCCAGCCTCTCACCACTCTCATGTTCAGCAACTTCCTCCTCACCTCCAGCCTCAATCTCCCCACCTCCAGCTTTGCTCCATTCCCCCTAGTCCTGCCACTCCCTGAGAGCCTCAAAAGTCCCTCCCCAGCTTTTTTTGTAACCCCTTTCAGATCCTGGAAGGCCACCAGAAGGTCACCTGGGAGCCTCCTCTTCTGCAGCCTGCACAGCCCCAACTCTTTCAGGCTGTGCTCACAGCAGAGGTGCTGCAGCCCTCTGAGCATCCTCGGGGCCCTTCTCTGCACACCTCCAGCATCTCCACATCCCTCTAGTTCCAGGTGCTCCACAACTGGATGTAGTACTCCAGGTGTGGTCTCAGCAGGATGGAGTAGAGGGGGAGAGTCACCTCCCTGGCCCTGCTGCCCACACTGCAGCCCAGGATCTTGTTGGCAAGAAGATAGAGGCAAGGACAGCAAAGTGCTGTGATGGAAGGCCAGGCTCTGGAGGTTCTGGCTGTTACACAGTCCCAAGCCTGACATCTTGACCAAGCCCTTCATCTGTGGTGGGAGCCCTGCCTAAAGAAGGACTAGAATCAGGCTTGAACTTTCCGTAAGAACATGCCCATAATGCTTGGCAGAATAATGCCCCACGGCTTCAGTAGTTTATTTATATCTTTGGTTCCTGCAAACGGCCTTGTCAAATGAGTATGGATTTATTACTTTAATTATCTGGGGCTTGTAGAGATTTAAACATCTCTTATAGGCGTTCAATAAGTATTAGAACAGCAATCCTTTTTTTTTTTTTAATTTTTTTGTTGTTGTTGTTCCTTAAACAGGGGAGTGATTCATGGTGCCCTGTGAATAGATAAACTTACTATAGTCAATAGCAGAAAGAGACTCTGGAAGCAAGCAGGAGGCGCTTTTAATTAGCCACTAATTAATTCAGATTAGGAAATCTAGATGAGACGTAGCATTTAGGAACACTGAAAGTAATGTGATTTAGAGGGGTTTGGTGTGTCATGCTCAGATCTTTCACTGCCAAGGCAGCAGTGTTTTCTGGTCTGTTTCCCAGCAGGACAGTGTTTATGGATTATCTATACGACTCATGTTGAACATCGTCTGTCCCACACAGCTTTCCTGCTTGTGTAAGAGATTTAGCAGTTGGCAGTGATGAACTGTCGGAAGAACTCAGCCTGGAGTTTTGCTTGATGTGATCTGAGTGCCCCTTGGGCATTACTCAGCATCAGTAAAAATCAAGAAGTAGGTGTAGTGGTTTAGCAGTTCCCTACCTCCCCACCTTTTATAAACCCCAGCTAAGACTCAGAAACACTGGAAATTGATAAATGAAGCTTTATATTTACAGCAATGCACAATATACAAGCAGATATTTACAAGGTATAACAGATATTTACAGATATATACAATGAAAAGGTAAAACAGAAACACCACAGCCCTCCTAGAGATCAAAATCCCCAAGAGGGGTAACCAACCACCCTCTACCACCTTTCCTCCCTTCCCCAGTCTTATCTCACCACCTGTTAATGCTGCAGATAAGCTGAAGTAGATCGGTCAGGGGGGTTAGTAGCAGGAAAGTAGTTAGTAGAATTACTCTGAATTAGCTGCCAAGGCAAAGGGAAAGGAGACCATGCAAGATGTCCCAGTACGGGGTGACAAACACCTTAGAATTGGTCCAATCCCTGGGCTCTTTCCTCTCCCTACCATCCAAGGTCCAGTAGGGGTTGAGGGGCGGGGGCACCGCACGTGGCCCCGTGAGCCAGGGATACCTCGGGCAGCACGCAGGCATGGAGCTTTTTGAATCAATTGGCCAGCTGAAGAATGCTGAGTGCCTGTTGGTCAGTCTTACCCGCCCCCTAGGGTATTTAAGGGGGGGGCACAGTGACCGTTAGCGCTCTTCCTCCCCTCTTCCTCACTCTCCTCGTCCACTGTCGTCTCCCGCCATGGCTGTGAAGAGCCCAGCCACGTGCACAGCTACAGGCAGCCGGCAGCAGGCAGCGAAGCACGGCAGCTCTCCCAAAGCAGCAAGGCTAATCTCTCTCTCTATCTCTCTCCATATTTCCCTATTTTGGGCTAAGTCAGTTTTCCCTTCTTCCCCCCCCCCATCTCAGGTCCGGGAAGGAGCGTGTTTTCCCCATCGCGTCCCGCGGTATTTTTGTAGGCGCGGTCGGGATATATTTGTGTGTAACCTCTCTGTTCCCTAAATTCTGATTGTTAAAGTGTTGCACCTGGGGTTTGAGCAACACGTGCGTTTGTTTCTGCCGACCGGAACCTAAAAGAACCTCGAGGGGGGCACTAGGACCCCCTCGTTCCACGGGATGTCGAGCCTAATTAAGCTTATCCCGTTACACAAGCAAAGCAGCCACAACCCAGAATGGTCAGAAGCCATCTGATATCTAGTTGTTTTGAGAACAGCACTTTGAAAACAATTTTTTTTTTTTCTTTCTCAGTAGAACGTTGGTCAAGTGCCATACTGTGTTTACCTCTCTCAGCCAATAGTCTAATTTCTCACTCACGTTCTCCAATTACCTCAAACCAACACAGTAGGCAACCTCCAGGCTTGACTTGGCACAAAGGGTTCCATTAAAACAGGAAGTCCTGTGGAGACCACAGATAGATCTTGGAGTACAGACCTTTAAGTCCAGTTTCTATCCTGAGGTGAATAATAGAACAAATTCTCATCTCTAGAGTGTAAAGGGTTAACCCCTCCCGGGGGTGGTCTGAACCTGACCCCAAGTGCTGTGCTTAGCCCACTCCCACCTCCTGTCTGGACCCCTCATAAAGGGCTAAGCCTACCTGGAGCCTTATCCTGACTCCTCCCTGGGGGTCTGACCTGCCCCCAGGTGTTGTGTTTTGCTCCCTCCCACTTCCTGCCAAGACTACTATATAAAGGAGTTTCACAGTTTGTCTTCTCTTTCTTGGTCGCTCCTGCCTGCCCAGCACCTTGCTGCCCTGCTGCTGATCACCAGATGCTCCCCAGCAAATGCATGGGGAGAGCAACCATTTTTGGAACTCTAACTCAACTGCATTTCACCATCAAAACCCTGCATCCTGCTTCATCCACCATCAAATCATCAATTCCAACACTTGGAGCCAACTCCCATCCACAGGTTGTATTCTGATATCGTGTATTTTGCTCTCTTTTTTTCCCTTTATCATCTGTAATCCCCTCATTTTCCATCCCCTGTGTTTTGGTTCCCCTTTTCCCCATCTTCTGTAAATTTCTGCCCCCCTCCCCACCTTACNCCCCCTCTTCTATATTTTTCCCCCCCCCCCCCACCTTACCTCCTATTTATTGTTAAAGTTTATCTCTTTTTACTTCCAAATCAAATTAAGTATTTATTGAGCTTTTGAGCTCAGGGGGGCTAGCTTAGACCCAACACACCCCTATAAAAGCAGAGGAAATTCCACTTTCCTCTCTCTGCCCTGCTTCACCAGACACCACTGCTGTTCTAGCTGCTCCTGCTTTGCCATGTGGCCATATGGTCAAGCAACCATCTCCTGAATCCACTTCCATCCATTGCCATCAATCTGGTTTTTTATATACTTGGTATCTTGTTTACCTCCCCTGTACCTTTTTGTAATTCCCCTTACCTTAAATACCTTTCATTTATTGTTGAAGTTTTCCTTTTAACTTCCAAATCAGATCAAGGCTATTCTTTGAGTGTTTTATCCCTTTTTCATTCTCTCTATCCAATTCTTTCCAAAGGGGTTAGGGAAGGCATCCTATTTATCTTATTCTTCTGTTAGGCTTTGAGTCTTAAAGCAGTGCATGGAGTAACAGATACTCCTATGCAAAGATACAGGACTTGATTCTCTGCATAACTTCTCTGAAGTCAGTGACAGCACAGAAGGGTGAGTCCAGCAGGCAATGGGAGTCCAGGGCTCAGTGAGTGCCTGGGTACTGCATTTCTCCTCTCAGTCCTGTCATAATGACAGAGTTGGTCTCGGATCAACACTTTCTAAGGACTTGTTCAGACGTAGATTTCAGAGCTGCTAGCTCAGCTCCTGAGCCTCTGATGCACAACCAGCCCTAGGCAGGGAACAAGACCCACTGGTGCTCCAAAATCCACTGTGCTGCATCATCCCATTCAGGGTCTTAATGGGAGCACTGCAGAGAGCACTGAGAAGCCTGAGGGACCAGCAGGCAGTACTTGCTGATGGATGCTGAACAGGTTGCTCAGCCCAAAAGATCTCTCTCCCCAACCTCTCCAGTACACAGCTCCCTGTCTACTGTCAGTGGGGGCAGAGCCTCTGAGCTGTGCCATGTGCCAGGAGGGTGGGTGGATGGCAGGGCTCTGTGTGTGCCTATGCTCCACCTAGGCAGCCTTAGCTCAGCCACCATCACCTGCAGCTTCTCAGCTGGGGACAGCCCAGATGTGCACACACCCCCACAGTGTTCTGTAATGTCTCTCTAATTCCTGCCTCTCCCACACAGCAATATTTCCATCCTGCTTGGGCCTGACCTGTTTGGGATCTAGCCCAACACGCAGTGCAAAAAAGAAACTGAAGGCGGAGAAGACAACTGAACCCCTGCTGCTACCTCCCAGCTCTATCCTGTCATCCATTACTGTCACTTTACAGATGCTGCTGAGGACAGGTGCAGGCTTGCCATCCTGTCCCAGAAATGGTTTGCAACGAGGCTTTCAGAGGGATCTCATGGCACTGCGTGCTTCTGGCACAGTGCAGACACAGTTAAACAGAAAAAATGTCCCTCTTAAAAATACTTTGAGCCACTGCCCTGGAAAGTAGAGCGAGCAGGTCTTTGAAGCTAGCAAGGCTTCATTTCATGCAGAACAATGAAGCACCACAACAATACCAGATGCTTATCCTCCTTTCCCCAGTCTGTCCTTGAAGAATTTAAAGGATTAGAGAAGTGGAAGTTGAGCCAAATAAGAAGGTGCAGGACACACTGGAGACAGCAAGGACAATAAGGGTCCTTTTCATTGAGTTTTGTAAAAAGAAGGAGACCTGCCTCAATCCGTGTTTCTGTGTGAAACAGAGAGTCACAGTAATCTGCACAAGAAAATCTTGCCCTTATGGAATAGTACATGGGAAAACTAAGCTTTGATTTGGGAAAATAAAGGCATTTATTAAAATTTATTGCAGATTTCAAATCCATCAGACCAAAGGCACAGGCCATCTACTATCCCTAGAAATTAATAGATCTTTCATGCCAGGTCTTGATTTTGCCTGCCTGTAAGACAGCAGTTTTACCTCTCCAGACTCAAGCCTGATTGAAGGCTCAAGAAAATTTAAGCCCATGATTAAATCTGCCAGCCGAGGAGCTAACACAAAGGTTGTTATTACTTTGCTCACCATGGGCAGTGGGCAGTCTTAAATGAATTTTCAGGTGAGCTTTGAGCCAGGAAAGAGGAGAAATGTGTAGATAAGCAGGCATGCTATGAAAAGGAGGCAGCAGCAAAATGTGACAGGGAGCTGTTTGTGGGAGAAACAGATGAATGGAGCACCAAGGCTCATCCAGCTAATGAGAAGAAGGCAGATGACTACACACACAGAAGGGTTTTATTAGGATATCCGAAAGATGCAGGGAGCAAAAATAAATACCACAGGCCTGACTGCTGCTGCTCTCCAACAGAAACCAGAGAGCTTTTAGCTCAGACTACCCCCAAAGGCAATGATAGGAAGATGCTTCTCTCCTGCATGACAGGTTTTATCAGTTCCCAAACCTCAGAGCAGCCTCTCCTGCAAGCTGAGACTCTAAGGAATGAGAATACAGAAGCAAAACCAAAGGTCAGCTGCCAGTCTTAACAAATTGGCCATTGGCTCCAAGAAAGCCTTTGGCTGTGTATTGAATGGCTGACAATTAATGCACTGGGTTTGGCAACTGCTAGAAATTGAATACTGGATGCAAGCCCCAAGCCTGTCCCCTATGCAGATCTACCAGTACAATGTCGGTGCCAGTTTCACATCCCACCACATCACCGTCATTCCCACGGGCTTTGGAGAGTTTGGATGAAACCAGACATACCACAGTACCCTTGAAGAAAAAAAAAGGCTGAGGAGAAAGCTTGCTTCCTGTCTCATTGAGACACCAAACAGGAAACATCTCTCTCGAAGGGGGAAGAGGATCTTTGCAGAGGAGGTAGCAGGGCTACTTGACAGGGCTTTAAATGAGATGGAGAGCAGCTCTGAGGAACAGGACCTGGGGGTCTGGGTGGATGAGAAGCTCAACATGAGCCTGCAGTGTGCACACACAGCCCAGACAGCAACTGTGTGCTGGGCTGAATTAAGAGAGGCATTACCAGCAGGGCAAGGGAGGGGATTCTGCCCCTTTACTCTGCTCTTGTCAGACCCCACCTGGAGTACTGTGTGCAGTTCTGGAGCCCCCAGCACAGGAAGGACATGGAACTGTTGGAGAGAGTCCAGAGGAGGGCCACGAAGATGATCAGAGGGCTGCAGCAGCTCTGCTATGAGGACAGGCTGAGAGAGTTGGGGCTTTGCAGCCTGGAGAAGAGAAGGCTGCCAGGAGACCTTATAGCAGCCTACCAGTATCTGAAGGGGGCTACAGGAAGGCTGGGGAGGGACNGAGGTTGTGGCTGCTCCCTCCCTGGAGGTGTTCAAGGCCAGGCTGGATGAGGTCTTGAGCGTCCTGTTCTAGTGGGAGGTGTCCCTGCCTGTGGCACAGGGGGGTTGGAACTGGATGATCTTTGAGGTCTCTTCCAACCTAAACCATTCTATGATTCTATGTGAAGGGGTAGGGGGACAAAGTAATCATGCTTCCGTGTGGCAAGGTGTGGGAGGTCAGATCGGTGTGGGAGCAATGGGGGGGTTAGTAAAGGTTCTCAACCTGCTGCCCAGAAGCATCCTGGGGACAGAATAATGTAGTCAAAGTTCTGCAGAGATGGGCCAGATCCACTTCAGACAGTAGCTGCCAACAAGGAAACATCAAGTGGTAATCCATGTGGTAGTAATGACATGAGGGGTAGAAATAGGCTGATAGGTACAGAGGTGTCTGAGCCTGGACAGGTCCAAGTACTGACTGAGAAAAGCATGTTCAAAGAAAAGGATAAAGGAAAATCAGTGAGTAAGGCAGCTCCAATAGAGGCACAACTGCAATGCCTCTGCACTAATGCAGGAAACATGGGGAACAAACAGGAGGAATTACAAATATGTGCAAGTCTCCAGGCTTATGGTGTCATTAGCATCACTGAGACATGGTGGGATGGAGCTCATGATTGGACTGTGGGGATGGACTCTTCAGGAGGGACAGGCAGGAGAGAAGGGGAGGGGGTGTTGCCCTCTACATCAATGATAAACTGGAATCATAGAGTCATAGAATGGTTTAGGTTGGAAGGGACCTCAAAGATCATCCAGTTCCAACCCCCCTGTGCCATAGGCAGGGACACCTCCCACTAGAACAGGTCGCTCAAGACCTCATCCAGCCTGGCCTTGAACACATCCAGGGAGGGAGCAGCCACAACCTCCCTGGGCAACCTGTGCCAGTGTCTCACCACCCTCACTGCAAAAAACCTCCTCCTAACATCCCATTTAAATCTTCCCTCTGCCAGTTCAAACCCATTCCTCCTCATCCTGTCATTACCTCCTTGTCAATTGTCCCTCCCCAGCCCTCCTGTAGGCCCCCTTCAGATACTGGAAGGTGACTGTAAGGTCTCCTGGAAGCCTTCTCCAGGCTGCAGAGCCCCAACTCCCTCAGCCTGTCCTCATAGCAGAGCTGCTGCAGCCCT
>VWZI01005760.1:46689-57095 GCA_013396835.1 Psilopogon haemacephalus | reverse complement strand
TGTGTGTGTGTATGTGTGTGTATGTGTGTATGTGTGTGTGTGCGTGCAAGTACAGACTCACTCCAGCTAGCTCTAAGCCTGCAGCAAATTGGCAGCCCCCTCTCAGGTGTTCCCCGCGGAAGTCACTGAGGTTGAGCAGTGATGTCAGAGGTTTGCTACTGACATTGATACTACATATGACATTTTAGTAGAGATTTGATGGCAATCACATGTAGTGACCCTGGGCTTCAGTTCAGAGAAGCACCAAATGGACATGGACACTAAGCTGCCTATCTTGGGTTTGGATCCAGAGCTAAACTGTCCTATTATGGCTCTGAAATTATTCATATGGATCCACTGTTATGACTGGCAGAGGCTGTGAGCAGCCTGCTCTAGGGTAGGGTGTCCCTGGGCATGGCAGGGGGGTTGGAACTGGCTGATCCTTGTAGACCCTTTCAATCCTGACTGATTCTTTGATTCTATGATTCTATGACTTAAAGGTGACATACTCCAGTAGTACCTCAATTTTCTGCTCTGGAAAGCCTCCTATCTCTGGGATGTATCTTAGCTTGCTTTGGGCTTCCAAGAAGTGCCTGTCTCTGCTGACTGCTGTAGGTAGGACTGTTAAAAACTTTATGTATTATTTATATCAGTGGGATCATACAGCAGCAGCAGTGAAGGTCGAGGCTTTTTTGTGCACCAGAGGCGAGACACTTGCTGTGTGAACAGATAAAACCAGCAGAGAAAGGGAAAAGGATGCTAAGGGTAACAAATTCACAAGTCCCAGCACAGCACTGCTGAGTTTTCATGCTCCCACACCTGCCAGCCCAAATCACAGAATCACAGAATCTTAGAGCTTGGAAATGACTTCCAGAGATCATCAAGTCCAAGCCCCCTGCCAAGGCAGGATCACCCAGGGTAGTTCACACAGGAATGCATCCAGGTGGGTTTTGAAAGTCTCCAAAGGAGGAGACTCCACAACCTCTCTGGGTAGCCTATTCCAGTGCACTTTCACCCTCTCTGTAAAGAAGTTTCTCCTCGTGTTGCTTACATCCCCCCTCCACAGCCAGCAGGTTGTCTATGCCATTTGCATTAAATGAGCCTTTCACTGCACAAAGGGAGGAGGTGTACAACAAAGGACACTGCCAGGCTGAGGGGCAGGTCAGCAGGAGAAAAAAGCATCAAGCCAATGATTGTCAACTTGCTCCAAGCTATGAGGACCTTCCCCGTGAAGAGACTACTCACAACTGGTTAGGGTTCAGCCAACCCAAAGGTGAGAAAGGTGTCTGCAGTTAGCCTTCAGCCAATCACTGCTTGCAGCAGCTATGGTGAGCTGTAAAAGAAGCCCTCTCCTAGCTACCAAAGCAAGCAAGAAACAGAACGTCCTAGGGGAGCAAGAAAGGAGGAAATGTCCCCCCCAAGCACATTCCAATGAGCAAGAGAGGCAGCCTGGATGCGGGAAGTGACCATGGTGTCTGTCTGTGAAGCTGCCTCTGATCATGCCTGACTGAGCCTTAGTCTATTATCAGCAACCCTTAGACTAATTCTCATTTCTTCAAAACGAAGCACTTTCCCCTCTTCTCTAACATTTTGTGTCATTTTCAAACATGTTTATGCTTGCCTTGCTCTGGGTAATTTATTTCTGCAATTTGGATCTGCCTCAGTCCTAAGGGTGTTTGTTTGTTTCGTTTGGTATTTTCAAAGAGGATTTTTATGCTCTCCACAGATTCTGTGCTCACAAAACATCCCAGAATGACAAAGGAGTGCTCCAATTCAGCAGCACGCCGCTGTCAGCATTGACAAGGCAAGCAACCTGCACCATCTACCCTCTGCTTCCCAAGGTGAACCACAACATCCAGCAGGAAAGCAGCAAACTGCTGCTTCCCTCCCTGAGCCAGGTCTGCAAAGCAGAGAGCAGTCCCAAGGAAAACTAAATGGAGAGCAGACCACTGTGAGTATGCATCCCAGCCAGCAACTATCATAGAATCATAGAATGGTTTAGGTTGGAAGAGACCTCAAAGCTCAGCCAGTTCCAACTCCCCTGTGCCATAGGCAGGGACACCTCCCACTAGAACAGGACGCTCAAGACCTCATCCAGCCTGGCCTTGAACACATCCAGGGAGGGACCAGCCACAACCTCCCTGGGCAACCCGTTCCAGTGCCTCACCACCCTGTGAAGAACTTCCTCCTAACATCTCATTTAAATCTCCCCTCTGCCAATTTGAACCCATTCCTCCTTGTCCTGTCATTACAAGACCTTGTGAACAGAACTTTCAACTTTTATCACCCCAGAACTTTAGAGCTGGAAATCACCTCACAAGTTTTGATGTAAATCAGACACATCTCCTGTTCATTGATCGTTGCTACACTCAGTTAGCTTATTAACTCATTGCTAATAAGCACCACTGTTTAAAGCTTGGTGTACTTCAGCTTCTTTTAGTTAGCCACAGTGCAGTGGGAAGAGAATGGAAGGGCTCACAGCTCAGGACACATCCAAGGCTGAGCTTTAGTGTGCTACAGGCATTCACCAAACATCAAACAGACCACAGACCTATTAATCATGAATACAGTTCAGTCAGTGCTAGCCAACAGGTCTGATAAGATTAGCCAAGAAGGAGAGGGAAAGACAACATCATTCAAGACCAGACCTGACATGGCTCTGGGCAGCCTGATCTAGTTGGAAGTGTCCCTGCTCACTGCAGGGAGCTTGGACAAGATGACCTTTGGGGGTCCCTTCCAACCCAGTGCAATCTGTTAATCTGTGAATCAGTCCAGGAACGATATTTCTTCTTTGAATTTTGTACCCCAATACTCTCATTCTATTTCACATCACTCTGCACCCACAGAATTTTCTTCTACCTTCATTTTCTTTACCATTTTGGATACCTTATTTTTCACACTGTTCCACAGCTTCAGCTCACTGTTTATAAAAACAGAGCTATAATCTGCTTCTCCCTGATTCCCCAGCTTTATTTGACACAGAAGATGCATACTTCATGCCTTGATTTCAAAAGCAACCCAAAAAAACAACCCACACATGCGCTTTGTGGTTTATTAATCACAGAGCAGTGCTTCCAATCCAAAGTTTATCACAAATCACGGGATACCTGCACACAGGTCTATAAAATAATGGAACTTCCAACCAATTCATCAGTGATTATATCTGCTGCTCAACTTGGTTACTACCCAGGCTCACTGTTAAACGTTTCTGTCTGCACTATCTGTGTTTTTACTGCTAAAGCTGAGGAAACAGCTAGTAGCTCAAACTGTGTAGAATGCAAAGCATCTCCCCTACACAGTGTCCCTCTTGGGATGGGGGCCCAGGCCTGGGAAGCTAATGGAAAGAGGCAACAAATCCTTCCAGAAGGTAGGCAGACATAGGGTGAGAACTTTTCTTCAGGACATTCCCACTGTTCCTACAGGTAGTAACTGCAAGATCTGATGGAAAACATGTGCTTGAAACTCAACAGAGCCTGCATTAGCTCTGGGGCTGGATGCAAAGCAGTGGTGCTCTGATCAGCACAAGCCCAAAACCATTTCAGGAGTATTTCAGGAGAAAAAAAACAGTGACATCTTGAAAGGCAACTGAGACCTGGGGGTGGTGATGTCGATTTTCTTTGTTGTTTCAGAGTTGTTTTTTCCTAAAGGCTGACTCCAGCAGAAGCTTGCCCACTGTAGCATTTAGAAGGGCAGAGACCTTACTAGTGGTCAGGGGCACACTAACGCAGTGCCATGCTGCTCTTGGCTTCAGCTTCTAGACTAATTTAGGACACAGACAAAAAAAAAAAATGAATGCAGGAGCAGCAGCATCTCTAGTGAATGAAAATACAAATGATGGTGAGGAGCACATCCCAGGATATGGCTGCAAACTCCCCCACATATAGAGCAACACCTGCTTAGCAAGAGCTACAGCAAACTGCCATGTGCTGTGGCAAGTGCCCATCTCTCAGGGCAAGGCAGAGAGAAACTGTGCTGGTTTGAAGTAATTGGAGAATTTGAGTGAGAAATTAGACTATTGGCTGAGAGAGGAAAACATAGGATGGCACTGCACCCAGAGCTTTACTGAGAAAGAAAAAAAAAGTTGTTTTAAAAGTTATAACCAAAATACAGATAATGCAGACAGTTTCAGGTCTTGCTTGGCTGCAGATGCTCTTTGCATGGTTCTTTGTCTCTGCCTTTGTAGGTAGTTTTCAATAATTCTACTAACTTCTTTCCTACTGCTAATCCCCCCTGGTTGATCTACCTCAGCTTATCTGCAGCATCAACAGGTGGTGAGATAAGATTGGGGAAGGGGGGAAAGGTGGTAGGGGGTGGTTGGTTACCCCTCTTGGGGATTTTGGTCTCTGGGAGGGCTGTGGTGTTTCTGCATTACCTTTTCATTGTATATATCTGTAAATATCTGTTATACCTTGTAAATATCTGCTTGTATATTGTGCATTGCTGTAAATATAAAGCTTCATTTATCAACTTCCAGTGTTCTGAGTCCTAGCCAGGGCTTATATCAAAAGGTGGGGGAGCAGGGAACTGCTAAACCACCACAGAAACCTTGGCAGGTCTACTCTTGCTGCCCACCTCCCAACTACACTGCAGAATTAGAATCATAGAATCCTAGAATCAGTCAGGGTTGGAAGGGACCACAAGGATCAGCCAGTTCCTTCCCCTCTGCCATGCCCAGGGACACCCTACCCTAGAGCAGGCTGCAAACAGCCTCTGCCAGCCTGGCCAAAAACACCTCCAGGGATCTGGCCCCAAACACCTCCCTGCAGGGGCAACCCATTCCAGCCTCTCACCACTCTCATGCTCAACAACTTCCTCCTCACCTCCACTCTCAATCTCCCCACCTCCAGCTTTGCTCCAGATGAAGCTGCAGCCAGCTAGCTCTTACACCTTGCACATTGCTAGCCCCTGACACTGGTTCCAAGACGAGGCAGAGGTGAAGTAATCGTTCTCCTAGTGACTCAAAACTGTTCTGTGCAGCTGTGTAGCTTTCTGGAAACAATGCTGAAATTATCGGTGTTGAAAAACACTACTTGGAGCAGGATTTTTTTGTGTCATTTCGGTCCTGACATAACTACAAACTTTAGGAAATAGGGGGAAAAAACCTCCCTTCTTATTAGAAAACAAACAAACAAACTTTATTTAATATGATTGTCAGTATATTACAGTAAATTAATCATTTTGATTTTCCTGCCTTAGATCAGCAGCAGCAATTCTGAAATACCTTCTCAAGACTGTGCTGTCTCTTCCTGGGGAGAGACTGACACATAGAGTGGGGTATTTAAAACAACTAATGTAACAACTGACAAACAACAAAAGGAAAAAGGAAAACAATATCAGGCAAAATATTATTTTATAACTCCACTTAAGCTGAGATTATGTTTGGTTGTTTTTTTCCAGTGATGAGTTAGTGCCTTTGTCAAATGCTGCAGGCCAGGCAGTTGAGAGTTCACGGAGGCATTGGAGGATGGAGACTGTGACTTGAGGCTGGCACTCAAATCCTTCAGTAACTTAGAATCATAGAATCACAGAATGGTTTATCTTGGAAGGGACCTCAAAGCTCAGCCAGTTCCAACCCTCCTGTGCCATAGGCAGGGACACCTCCCACTAGAACAGGTCGCTCAAGGCCTCATCCAGCCTGGCCATGGACACCCCCAGACAGGTTGTGTCCATCAAAGATCACATTGGGTGCTTCTGTGCTCCACAACCTCCCTGGGCAACCTATGCCAGTGTCTCACCACCCTCACTGCAAACAACTTCCTCCTAACATCCCCTTTAAATCTCCCCTCTGCCAGTTTAAACCTATTCCTCCTTGTCCTGTCATTACCAGACCTTGTCAATAGTTCCTCCCCAGCCTTCCTGTAGCCCTTTTCAGGTACTGCAAGCCCACTCCAAGGTCTCCTGGCAGCCTTCTCTTCTCCAGGCTGCAGAGCCCCAACTCTCTCAGCCTGTCCTCATAGCAGAGGTGCTGCAGCCCTCTGATCATCATGTTCTTGATCTGATGGCCTGCTTTGGACAAATGCACATGTCTTAAGATTTTCAGCATTTGGTGCTGAAAATTATTTAGGACCATAGCACGAACCTGTCCTCATAGCAGAGCTGCTGCAGCCCTCTGAGCATCTTCGTGGACCTTCTCTGGACTGTCTCCAACAGTTCCATGTCTTTCTTGTCCAGAGCTGCAGACAGTGCTGCTGGTGGGGTGTGAGGAGAGCAGAGCAAAGGGGGAGAACTTAGGAGAACTGAAGTCAGCCTGCCATTGTCTGCCAATATGTGAAGTTTCTCTGTTTTTTTGTCATTGGCAGGGATGACTCTCATTAAAGATTCTGATTTTTAGATGCCAAACCACCTGTGGTAGTTCAGGAGTTATGTGCCCCACACACACTTTTGAAATTGCTCAGACTAGACTCAGCCAGCTGGAAGTTAATGAAGGAAGCTTTGTTTTTACAGCTTTGCACAATATACAAGCAGATATTTACAATACATTTACAGATATTTACAGCTATATACAGTAAAAAGGTAATACAGAAACACCACAGCTCTCTCAGAAATCAGAGTCCCCAAAGGGGGTTCCCAACCACCCTTCCACCTTCCACCCACTACCCAATCTTATCCCAGTATCTATCTTACATGCCAGGTAAGTGAAGAAGATCAGACAGGGGGGGGTTAGAAGCAGGAATTGATTAGTTGATCAGCTAATCAAGATCCAGCTGGAAGGCAGGGAGTGGGAGAGACCCAACAGCCCAGAGCCCAGACCAGAGCAGCTCTGCCTTATCTATGTTTGGGTTCTTACTTTCGTATCAGTTAGCGAACCTATGAGTGAGGGAGACAACATCAGTGTTTTCCTTCCTCAGCCTATAATCTAATTTATCTTATTGGAATATTCCAATTACCCTCCAAGCACACCACCCAGCCAATGTAATTAATGTTGCAGGAGCCGAAAGTAATCAAGCATCACTTTAGGAGTTTTTTTTCTGGGTGTTTGTTGTTGGTTTGGGTTTTGATGGGAATCTTCTTTTTTTGTTGTTGTTTGGTTAGTTTGGGGTTGTTTTTGGGTTTGGGGTTTTTGTTTGTTCGTTTTTGGTTTTTTGATTTTTTTTTTTTCTTGGGTTTTGGGGTTAGTTTTTGGTTGGTTGGTTGGTTGGTTTGGTTTTTTGGTTTGGTTTGGTTTGGTTTGGTTTGGTTTGGTTTTTTGTTTTAATAAGCTGTGCAAATTTGTCCAGGAAAGTGAAGAATCAATATCCCTGCCTTGAACCAGACAGGTAAAGTGCAGCACCTGTCTGTTCAGCCATTTCAGTCTCAATTGCAGGGCTACAGCTCCTGATCTTCCTTTTAGCTCCAGGCAGATACAGCTCCAGACTGCCCATTTCAGATGGGCAGAAGTGGAGATGATAATGCCATGGAAATCAGCCTTTACAGGCCACCTAGTAAGGTCAGGGCAGCATCTACATTAATGAAAGCAGAGCAGTGTGTGCCACAACCCTTAACTCTTGAAGGAGTCTAAAAGGTTGGTGGGAACATCCAAGCAAATAATACAAAGCACAAAGGATGAACCTAAGGCTGAGGTGAGAAGAGATTTCAAGGGAAAAAGGTCCACAGGAAAGAAATCTTCCCGTAAGCAGAGAAGGTCTGAAAGTAACCCTAGTGGCACACAATGAGGTAAACAGCAACTTCCCACAGAAACCAATTTAATCCAAAATATTCTCTAAAGTCAAAATACATTTTTCAAAATAGGTTTGACTGATTTTGGACAACCCAGTGAGAAGTTCCAGTGCTTAAAGCCACACTGCAATTGAAGTGCAGAGGTAGAAGCAACACTCTCAATCTAGTCACAAGGAACTTGCTCGGTGTAGTCAGGTGCACAGAAACCAAGGAGAAGCCAAGGTGACACTGAGTGTGCAAGCAGAGGCTGGATCTACATTGAAGAAACCAGTAGAAGGCATCCTGAATGACAAACAGGGCCAGCAGGAGCAGCAACCTGAGTAAGCAAGGGGAGAAAGGGCTGAAAGGGAGGAGGGAGAGCAGGGCAGCCTCCACCTCTCGTGGCACCGCTTTGACATGTGCCTGACACACACCTGGGTGCCTGCAGAGTGCACAGCTCCCAGCACATTGCACAGAACAAGCCCTAGGTCCCTGGATCCCAAATTAGTCCTGCCTGTTCCACGGCTTCTGTCGGCGGTGGTGATACTGGAAAAGAGAAAAGCATTTTGCCCAAAAGCATTGTGGACCAAGGGGACTAAACTTACAGTGGCATATTTCAGCGTTTCCAAAATGATCTTCTGCCAGGATATGCAGTTCACAGGAGGTGTCAAAATATTTGGTAGCAGTCTGATTGAAAGCGACACAAAATAGAATTTTTTTTTTTTTTAAAGTTGTTTTACAACATGGAAATTTGCTTTGCTTTTTTTTTTTTTTTTTTGGCCAGCTCTAAGTGATAGCCCAGTGTCAGCTCATAAAATCTAGGCACGTGTTACTTCTTTCCTTTTTTTTTTCCCCCTTATTGTGATGCACAAGGGGGCAGCTTGCCTCTTAGGTTCCACCTGGCTCATTTTCCCCTGTCCTCATTTTCAATCAGCAGAATTAGCAGTCAATCAGTCGAGTTCTTTTCTAACATCACTGCAGAAAATGCAGATGGTTTGCATTTATTTCATAGCTCAAGAGCAGCTAGGCTACCTTTACAGATTTATGTCTTGCTTTAATGCTTTACAGCACTCCTTGAAACATTAGGAATATCATCCAGGCAGGAGCAGTAAAACACCAGGACCCTTTACCACATACAGCTCTGCCTGACACCAGATCAAGTTGCTCCAGTGAAATATGGGATGAAGAAAGAAGTGGTGTAAAGAGTGGAATCAAATTCATCTCCGTTATACTCAGACCACTGATGTCAATATCTTACATCCCTACCAGGCTGGGCCAAGTCTTTCTACCGAAGGATGCAAGAGCAGAAGTGCAGCTTTGGATCTGAAACTAGACTGACACAGGGGTCTGCATCTATTTTTAACATCAAATAGTCTTAATACTTCCTAGCTCTGAATCAGCCTCTTTTAAAAAAATAATAATAATAATTAAAAAAAAATGCCTATGCTTTCTCTTCAAAGCCACCCAAAAGAAGATTTAATAAGATGGTAGCAAATGCCTGTAGAAGAAGACCAACAGACTGATTTTAATCCTGCTCTTAGTCAATGAAAAGACTCTAGCTGAAAGACTGCAGATAACCTAATAGTCTCCTCAGTCTCTGTCTCCAGTCCCCCGGATCTTGTGGGAGAATTAAATGTGAGTTACTGCCACAGCCTGGGGATCACACCAGATGTTTATTTTTCCAGACACCGTTGAAAAGAAACATTTACTCCAGCAGACTTACTTCTGTAGACATCTGAGCACCAAGCTGCTCCCAGAAAAGGCTTTCTCCTCACTCAGCCTGGGCGACTTCATGGCCTTCTGACAAGACTAAGAGCACTTAATACGAGCACACTTTGTAGCCTCTGACACGCTGTCAAAGCAGGGGGAAATACTTTAGTGCAATAGAGAATTGAACTCACAGTGTATTAAAACAAACGAGAAGGAAATCAAAGCACCATCAGAAAAAAAAACTACCTACAGGAAATGCCTGACAGACACAACTCAGAAGTTACTCAGGGTGTTATTTGAGTGCTGTGCTGTACATGCCAATTGCCACCCTCCGGGGTGCACCGGCAGCTAAATATTTACCAGGGGGCCTCTCTTGAAGCCTTCTGCATGTTGTCAAACAGAACTTAAAGGCTTTTCCCTGTCGTGCTGTCTGTGACAGCTGTCAAATAGGAGCCTGCTCTTACTAATAAGGCTGTCCAAAAGGACAAACTGGTCAAAGCATTTTGTCCTTAGCTCACGCTGCCACTTACAGCCCAGTGCTGCTTAGTTGCTTGCTCTTGCAGAACCCCTCTTTATGCTCAAACATGAAACTACTTATTCCTGAAGACACAGAAGTGCAGGATGACCAGAGCTCATATAGAATCAGAGAATCACAGAATGGTCTGGGTTGGAAGAGACCTCAAAGATCATCCAGTTCCAACCCCCCTGTGCCATAGGCAGGGACACCTCCCACTAGATCAGGACGCTCAAGACCTCATCCAGCCTGGCCTTGAACACCTGCAAGGAGGGAGCAGCCACAACCTCCCTGGGCAACCTGTGCCAGTGTCTCACCACCCTCACTGTGAAGAGTTTCTTCCTAACACCCCACTCAAATCTGCCCTCTGCCAGTTTGAACCCATTCCCCCTCGTCCTGTCATTACAAGACCTTGTGAACAGTCCCTCCCCAGCCCTCCTGTAGCCCCCCTCAGATACTGGAAGGTTGCTATAAGGTCTCCCTGTAGCCTTCTCTTCTCCAGGCTGAAAAGCCCCAACTCTCTCAGCCTGTCCTCATAGCAGAGCTGCTGCAGCCCTCTCAGCATCTT